>VIAB01002163.1:120771-147868 GCA_009801035.1 Oophaga pumilio | reverse complement strand
GCAGCTCTGAGGTATAATACAGGAGGTAACTCAGGATCAGTAAATGATAAGTAGTGTGATATATTTACAAGTAACTACTTTTCTATCGAATAGTTCAAGCAGACATGCGAGAAAAATGAAGTAGCTCTGTGAATAGCTGAAGTGATAGGCTAAAGAGTCTGCAATAATATTCTCATGTGTTATAACACAAAATAGCACAACAGCCACTGCTGAGCTGAAAGCTATTAAGAAAGCATGAAGGTAATGATTATTTACACTGGGCCGGTGAGGAGGCTGACAGAAAGTGGCACAAATAATACAGGCTGCTTATAATTAGAAATCGTATGATTGTATCTCAGTCTCTAACTATGAAAATTGCTAATTACTGCCAGCAACGTGATGGAATACAGAGTGAAGACTCGTCGGCATCACAAAAATCAGGGCAGATAGCAGCTCGCTCATCTCGTCACAATATTACCTAAATATTTGGGAGTTTAGTAAACTCTGTGATATATAGGATGCTACACGTGAACCTGTAGTTTATTAAACACTCTAACCAAACAAAAAACTTTTTTTAAAACTATTTCTTCAAAGATCTCATTAAAAAATCATTTTGTAACTTAAAGGGGTTTTCTGGGACTTTAATGTCAGATCGGTGGTGATCGAGCTCCCAGCACCATCAATGATCTACTGCTTGCGGCACAGTGGATATGGCGCATTGTCTAGTGGCCACGTACGGTACTACACACTTATTCACATTCACTAGTATGGGAGGAATTGCAGTACCGTTTATGGCCACTACACAATGTACAGCGCTGTGCTGATACTGATGCGCCACAGCCCCTAGGGGTGTCACAAGACAGGTCAACTTTTAGAAACTATTGGTGGGAGGTTTCCAGTTCTCAGTTGAGTTTTACTTTCTCGCTGAAGGGCGAAGACACCTAACAACAATTGGCCATTTTAGAGACTGACACATGCAAAAGGGTGAACTTGTGTTGTGTTTAGAGACTAATAGAATTATATAGGTCTCAGTGGTAGCGGTCACATCCGAGCCCGATCACATAAGAAGAAACAAGTATTCTACATGGTGATTGGTAAGTGGGGGTCCCGGTACCACCTTTGCATTGGAGCTCAGGAGCTTGAAGTTACATCTTTGGTGCACAGCATTTTGCTTGGACGTTGCTGTGATCAGATGCGAGTATTGCTGCTTAGGACTGTAATTTTACCCTGATCACTACCCCAGCCGCCGCATCTGCTCCTCTAGAAAGCATTTTCCCTAAAGATTTATTTATTAAGGCTGCCTGTCCCCACTCCTAGATGGAGGTCTCACTCCTGACCCCCTGTGTTAGCCTTTCCCTGGTGAAGAGCTAACCTCTGCCTTTCTGGCTCAATATTATTCTATGGTTAATAGATCCAACCCATGGAATATATACATTTTTTTTTTGCCTCCTACGGCTTCATCCCCTCTTACTAAATTCTCTATTTGAAATGGATACCGATTGTGTGACATCAAAAGTAATGAAATGAGAACACGGAAAAAGCCGAAACAGTTCACAAGAATTCTATTTGTCAAACACCAGAATCACCGGCCAAAATCTACGAGACCGGTCATACATCTATAACATAGGAGCGTGAGCTCTATCTATACATCTATCTATCTATCTATCTATCTATCTATCTATCTATCTATCTATCTATCTATCTATCTATCTATCTATCAACAGTGTGATGCAGCAGCAAAAAAGGCAAATGCAATTCTAGGATGTATCAACAGAAGCATACAGTCTAGATCACGTGAGGTCATTATTGCCCTCTACTCCTCTTTGGTCAGACCTCATCTGGAATACTGTGTCCAGTTTTGGGCACCACATTTTAAAAAAGACATCAACAAACTGGAGCAAGTTCAGAGAAGAGCCACCAGAATGGTGACCGGTCTGCAAACCATGTCCTATGAGGAACGGTTGCAGGATTTGGGAATGTTTAGCTTGCAAAAAAGAAAACTGAGAGGTGACTTAATAGCTGTCTACAAATATCTCAAGGGCTGTCACATTGTAGAAGGATTATCTTTATTCTCATTTGCACAAGGAAAGACTAGAAGCAATGGGATGAAACTGAATGGGAGGAGACACAGATTAGATATTAGAAAAAACTTTTTGACAGGGTGATCAATGAGTGGAACAGGCTGCCACGAGAGGTGGTGAGCTCTCCTTCAATGGAAGTCTTCAAACAGAGACTGGATAGACATCTGTCTGGGATGATTTAGAGAATCCTGCTTTGAGCAGGGGGTTGGACCAGAAGGCCCAGGAGGTCCCTTCCAACTCTACCATTCTATGATTCTATGATTCTATTTATACATCTATCTCTACATCTATTTATCTATCTATTATCTATCTATTATCTATTGATCTATTATCCATCTATCTATAATCTTTCTATCTATTATCTATCTATCCATCTATTATCTATCTATATATCTATTATCAATCTATTATCTTTTGATCTATTATCTATCTATTATCTATCTATTATCTATTTATCTATCAATTATCTATTATCTATCTACTATCTATCTATTATCTATATATCTATTATCAATCTATTATCTTTTGATCTATTATCTATCTATTATCTATCTATTATCTATTTATCTATCAATTACCTATCTATTATCTATCTATCTATCTATCTATCTATCTATCTATCTATCTATCTATCTATCTATCCATCTATCTATCTATTATCTATTTATCTATCTATCTATTATCTATCTATCTATCTATTATCTATCTTTCTATCTATCTATCTATCTATCTATCTATCTATCTATCTATCTATCTATCTATCCATCTATCTATCTATTATCTATTTATCTATCTATCTATCTATCTATCTATCTATCTATCTATCTATCTATCTATCTATCTATCTATCTATCTAGTTTACTTTGCCTCATTTAACATTGACCATAATGAAAAAGTAGTTTATATGTGTCATTACAAGTTCCTGGATATCTAATATGTGTTGTTGTTTTTTTTTTATCAAATAGCTTTGAATGTACTTTATTTAAGGATTATTCCCATCTTCATAAATGGGTATTGTAACTACAAGCAATTGTGCAATTTACTGATTACAAAAATTTTCAATTTTGTTCTTGAGATGTTAACACTTTTGTTTTTGCAGCACGTTGTCTTGGAGTCCGGCCTCCACTGAGAGACGGCAGAGCATGGTCATTGCTTACAAACTCTTTGTATTGAGCTTGTAAGTGCTGTTTTGAAGCTGAAGTACACTGTTGGCTTCTAAGGCCTCTTTCACACATCCGTTGTGCGCCTGACAGCGCCCTCCGGCATTTTTTTGTCCAACCGCATCCGGCGAAATGTAATGCCGGATGCGGGTTTTTTTGCATTGACTTTCATTAGCGCCGGATCGCGCCTGATGTCATTGCGTTGTATCCGTTTTTGTCCGGATCCGGCGGAAATGTACATTCCGGCGGCCGGACAAAACGGAGCATGTAACGTTTTTTTTTTTTGCCGGAGCTGCCTGATGTGCCTGAAGCGGCGCATCAGGCGGCCGGAAACAATAGAAGTCAATGGAACCGGATCAGACTTTTGTGCAATCCGGCAAAAGTCTGATCCGGATTCTGGAAATCAGGGACTACTTCTACTACTACTACATTTTCCAGTGTCTCCGGGCATCAGAAACCCTCTTTTTCTGGGTTCAAAAGTTTAGGTCGGATCCAGCAAATAACCGGATCCATTGCATCAGTTTTTTTGTTTCAGCGCCGGATCCGTCCCTTCAGGCATAGGACGGATCATGCCTGATACAAAAAGACGGATGTGTGAAAGAGGCCTAAGTCTGATGAGCTGCAGCTCAGTGCTTACAAGCTAGACAGCAGCGGCGGTCGGTTTCCTAGATAACAAGCTGTAAATAAAAGTGTTAATGTCTCAAAAACAAATTTTAATAAGCAGTAAATTGCAAAAGTTCTTGTTTTGTCGAGCTCTTTCCAACAATATCAATCTATAAAAATGTGAATTACCCTAGTAAACACTATTTTGATTGTAATTTATTTAATTATAATCTTTAATTACTTATTTTTTTGATTTGAACATTTTTTGCTCCCACTAATAAACTTTTACTTTTAAACATTATTTATTGATACTGTGTTTCTGCCTGACATTAAATTAGAGGCTATGTATGTAAGCAGTACAGGCATCTATTAGGGGATGTCTAAGGTGTGCAAGAACAGGTACCTACAGGTCCTTCTCAAAAAATTAGCATATAGTGCTAAATTTCATTATTTTCCATAATGTAATGATTACAATTAAACTTTCATATATTTTAGATTCATTACACACCAACTGAAATTTGTCAGGTCTTTTATTGTTTTAATACTGATGATTTTGGCATACAACTCCTGATAACACAAAAAACCTGTCTCAAAAAATTAACATATTTCAACCGTCCAATAAAATAAAAGTGTTTTTTAAAAACAAACAAAAAAACCATGAAATAATAAAGTTCAGTTATGCACTCAATACTTGGTCGGGAATCCTTTTGCAGAAATGACTGCTTCAATGAGGCGTGGCATGGAGGCAATCAGCCTGTGACACTGCTGAGGTGTTATGGAGGCCCAGGATGCTTCGATAGCGGCCTTAAGCTCATCCAGAGTGTTGGGTCTTGCGTCTCTCAACTTTCTCTTCACAATATCCCACAGATTCTCTATGGGGTTCAGGTCAGGAGAGTTGGCAGGCCAATTGAGCACAGTAATACCATGGTCAGTAAACCATTTACCAGTGGTTTTGGCACTGTGAGCAGGTGCCAGGTCGTGCTGAAAAATGAAATCTTCATCTCCATAAAGCATTTCAGCCGATGGAAGCATGAAGTGCTCCAAAATCTCCTGATAGCTAGCTGCATTGACCCTGCCCTTGATGAAACACAGTGGACCAACACCAGCAGCTGACATGGCACCCCACACCATCACTGACTGTGGGTACTTGACACTGGACTTCAGGCATTTTGGCATTTCCTTCTCCCCAGTCTTCCTCCAGACTCTGGCACCTTGATTTCCGAATGACATGCAAAATTTGCTTTCATCAGAAAAAAGTACTTGGGACCACTTAGCAACAGTCCAGTGCTGCTTCTCTATAGCCCAGGTCAGGCGCTTCTGCCGCTGTTTATGGTTCAAAAGTGGCTTTACCTGGGGAATGCGGCACCTGTAGCCCATTTCCTGCACACGCCTGTGCACGGTGGCTCTGGATGTTTCTACACCAGACTCAGTCCACTGCTTTCTCAGGTCCCCCAAGGTCTGGAATCGGTCCTTCTCCACAATCTTCCTCAGGGTCCGGTCACCTCTTCTCGTTGTACAGCGTTTTCTGCCACATTGTTTCCTTCCAACAGACTTCCCATTGAGGTGCCTTGATACAGCACTCTGGGAACAGCCTATTTGTTGAGAAATTTCTTTCTGGGTCTTACCCTCTTGCTTGAGGGTGTCAATGATGGCCTTCTTGACATCAGTCAGGTCGCTAGTCTTACCCATGATGGGGGTTTTGAGTAATGAACCAGACAGGGAGTTTTTAAAAGCCTCAGGAATCTTTTGCATGTGTTTAGAGTTAATTAGTTGATTCAGAAGATTAGGGTAATAGGTCGTTTAGAGAACTTTTTCTTAATATGCTAATTTTTTGAGACAGGTTTTTTGTGTTATCAGGAGTTGTATGCCAAAATCATCAGTATTAAAACAATAAAAGACCTGACAAATTTCAGTTGGTGTGTAATGAATCTAAAATATATGAAAGTTTAATTGTAATCATTACATTATGGAAAATAATGAAATTTAGCACTATATGCTAATTTTTTGAGAAGGACCTGTATACTACCGACAGATTTGAGACCTCTTTATTAGTGCAGACACCACTTTATGACAAAACTGAGATGAGCCTTCATGTTCTTATTGCTCAGCAGTGGTTTTCATCTTGGAACTCTGCCATGCAGGCCATTTTTGCCCAGTCTCTTTCTTATGGTGGAGTCATGAACACTGACCTTAACTGAGCCAAGTGAGGCCTGCAGTTCTTTGGATGTTGTTGTGGGGTCTTTTGTGACCTCTAGGATGAATCATCGCTGTGCTCTTGTGGTAATTTTGGTTGGCCGGCCACTCCTGGGAAGGTTCACCACTGTTCAATGTTTTCACCATTTCTGGATAATGGCTCTCACTGTAGTACACTGGAGTCCCAAAGCTTTAGAAATGGCTTTATAACCTTTTCCTGACTGATAGGTCTCAATTACTTTGTTTCTCATTTGTTTGAGAATTTCTTTGGATTGCAGCATGATGTCTGGCTTTTGAGGATCTTTTGGTCTACTTCACTTTGTCAGGCAGGTCCTATTTAAGTGATTTCTTGATTGAGAACAGGTGTGGCAGTAATCAGACCGAGGTGTGACTAAGGAATGTGAACTCTGCTTCCCAAAGATGTGATAAACAATGGTTAATTTATGTTTTAAGGGGTGGAGGGGCAATTACTTTTTCACACAGGGCCCTGTAGGTTTGGATTTCTTTTTCCTTAATAATAAAAACCTTCATTTAAAAACTGCATTTTGTGTTTCTTTGTGTTATCTTTGTCTAATATTTATATTTGTTTGGTGATTGGAAACATTTAAGTGTGACAAACATGCAAAAGAATAGGAAATCGGGAAGGGGGCAAACACTTTTTAACATAACTGTATAAGCAGAGCCCCGAAAAGCCATAGTCAGCTCTCAGCCTCTCTGCTCGGCATTGTCTGTATGATGCAGGTGCCACCTACATCATTGAACAGAACCCTGACTAGTCGAGGACATGGCTGCTGGAAGACCGAGCTGTCATATGAAACGTCAATTATTTTATTTATTAATTTTTTTTGTTATTATTACTCAGCCTTATCAAATAATTATCTTTTTTTTGTAGTGGAGAGATCAGAGTAGCTAACAATATGTATTTATGGTGTCATGATGGGTAACCATATAGAATATACTTAGGGAGGTATAATGCATATATTTAGGGGGCACATTGTAGGGCATTTTTTATTCAGGCATAGTGCAGTACACTTGAGTGGCATATTTACATTTAGAGGTACATCTTAGATTAATTTTTATTCAGGGAGTTTATAAATATATACAAATTAATTTGTTATATTATAGGACTATATGTGTAGAAGCAGAGGCACCCGGGCAGTAATTGCAAGTCGTGACCTGGAGACGCCGTTATGAAGGACAGGGGCAGGCGGAGAAGAAAAGACAGTGGACAATTGTGGAGTAGATCTCACCTTTAAGTTACTGAGTGTAAATGTTCATTCTGGATCTGATCACTGTATGGTCTGCAGTGTATTGATTGGTGATGACATTCTTGTTTGTAAAACAACAACTCCCAGCATGCTCTTACTATTGTAGGGGAAGCACTGGGATGTGTAGATTAACAAGGTTCAGTTTTGAAAGGCAGGTGTGCTTACAATTCTGCGCAAAATCTGGGTGGGTTAGATATGTTTTATCCCTCTTCCCTCTTTAGGACAGTGTCCTCCCTTAATATATTTTATTATATACAGTGTTGCAATGTGCAAGAAAAAATAATTGTGTAGCGTGATCTGCACTACCTTTATTTTTTACTGGGGTTGAAGGCCCCAATTTGCTTCCCCTACCTTAACCCGGCTCTGCAGTGATCTGACAAAGGGAGTGAGTAATTTACATTGATTGTGGTGTGGAAAGGGCTAAGGATCAGAGTTTTCTCCTATCCAATTTATTAGTATTTTAGGCTGTCAATCAAAGCCATCCTCAAGCGGTTGATCACACCGGCACAGCGTCTGTGTTCCAAGTTATTATCACAACCATGTATAGTACATGTCCATGTGAATGCTGGAAGGGGATGCTAATATTAAAATACACATATGTGGGAAAAAGTTTATAACAGAGCCAGACAGCAGAGAAGTTCTACACAAGAACCTTACATGGACCTCTTGGCCCTAAAATATTGATATAGAGCAGCCTCAATCATCTAGTTCATACTGCTTAATCAGCTGATGGCTCACTCCACCAGTAAATACGCCACCGTCCGGCACCTCTACTGTACTGCAAGAATAAAAGGTCAGGCATGTTGACATTCAACATGCGCCATCCTTGTAATCAACAACGTCTGCCTGCAGAGAAGAGCTGTAGAATCTCAGTGCACAGTATATATTTTGAAAAACTTGCCAAAATGCCAAGTATCTGTCTCTCTATTGATATTGGGCTAACTTTGGAAAGATGTGGAACAGTTGAGTTACAACAAATTCCACTTAGCGGTAAGCTGAGGAGCAAAGCTTAAACAGGTTCACCGGTTTTCACCGTTTTACCCTTGCACAGATTTCTGGACTTCACTGCAAGAAATCTTCAGGTCATATCTGGAGAGCAGCCTCTGTTAATAGCAGGTCATGGATACCAATGTGTGATACTAAAGCAAAAGACGTGGATCCTCCAGGGAGGGACGGACTGGGAGTGAAATTCAGCTCTGGCATTTGAAAGCAGTTAGGCCCATGTTGTTCCTCCCCTGATGCTATGTCTCAACTGCACCTTGAGGACGCTGATACTGTTAACAACACAGCAGACAATGCGGCCCACAATTGGAGCAGCCCATCTGGCATTTGCCAGAATTGCCAGATGGCCAGTCCGGCTTTGGACCCAGGTCAGTAAAGGTAGAGTAGGCAGATGGTCTGGGCAGGCAGCAGACAGGTGAACAAGTTCAGGAAACAAGCTGGGCTAAAATAATGGAGAAGATAACGTTGGTTGGGTAGGATGTTTGGCCGGGAACATCTTCGGCACATATTAGCCGAAGGCATCAGCTTGAGAGGTGACATCAGATGTCCCACCAGCGAGACAGCAGTGGTGAGCAGGAGAGCTGTCCAAGACAAGAGCTTGGAAGAGAGGGATGCTGGCACCAAGGTGGAGGGCGGAGGTAACCATAATGATGGCCAGAGAAAGTGACATCCATTAAATCCATCAGTAATTGAGAGCCGTGGTAATGATAAGCTCAGTCCCTTACATGCAATCTAATAGACAGTAGGAAGCTGCTTTGATGATGATGACCCTCGGACTCCTTACCCGCTGGGTCCCGGTACAGGCGCACAGGTTGCACTTATGGTATGTACTCAATTAATTGACGTATAATACCTAACTCAGACGTGGTCCCTGGAGCCATTGGAAGACACCAGTATAATAAAGGGCCCTATTACAGATTTTGCTTCGGGGCCCAAAAGCTTAAATTATCCCTCTAATTTGACTACTACGGTTAAAAAAAGGTCTATGGAATTTGCAGCAGAAGATAACACAATGGAGCATGGTTAATGAATATATTCATATCAAATGATTTGCCAATGAAGAGTTGCAGGCGCCCATGCCCTCTGCCCAGCACGCAGGTCCCTCCCGTGTAAGTACAATATTCCCTTTTCCCAGGCGTAGAGCACATGCCAGTTCAGCAATCACTGCCACAGCTTAAGAAACCCCGAGTCCTGCCCTTTATCTTGTGCGGGCCTCTGAATACCTTGCATGTGCCGATACAATCAGGACCTGAATGGGATTCCTTCCACCACAATGTCTCCCACTGCTTTGGGGGTTAATTAACAAGAGACTTCAGATTGAGAGTCGTATTTATCATAAAAATGACATTTTGCTAAAACCTCACAAGTTCCTGTTTAATATCCTTCAGCTGATCATCCCCGCTAACTTTTTCTATTTCATTTTGTAAAAGGAAAGCTAATCCTCTCGGAATGAATATTTCTTCATCTGAGAGCTGAATGAGGCTGCACTAAACACATGATAGAGGACTGAGAATTCCCAGATAAAGTCAAGGCGTTGAGATTTAAAGGAACAGAGACCACATTTTTGCATCATACGCACGAAGCAAAGACACATTTTTTTGGAGAGAAAAATGTAAACATTGCCATAAAAAAATGAAAAAAATCAATTAGTTAGAAAAGATAATTGGTAAATGTCGGACTGATCTTCTTTGGGACAACCAGAAGAAATACCTCCGACGGCCAATCCTCCTTCGATACTGCACATACCCCCTGCAATTTTCTTGCAGTTATGATTCCATAGATTAGGACATATCATGAATAAGATACTATAAAAAATATTTCGAAGTAACAAATGATTGGTTTCAAAATCACCTCTAAATAAGGATGTCTTCTGTCAAACCTCAAGGGTGTGTTCTCATATGTTCAATTTGGTGAACCTCAGGGGAGTGTTCTCACAAGCTCAATTTGCATATTGTAAATTTGGCAAATAATTGCAATTTGAACCCGCAGAAAACCGATACAGACACTAATATTTCTGCTGCGTTTATGCAGTTTGAAATGACACAGCTCAGCTCTAGGATTAGACCAATACAAGTTGGCTGTTAGGGTCAAGCCCAAGGTACGGATGGGCACACTGTCATCAATGCAGCAGGCAAGTGGGAGACGGGTAGTAGATGTATTGGAGACCGCAGGCAGACATGAGACTGAGAGCAGCTAGTTGAGGTACTGGAAGCCATATGCAGACAAGAGATGTCCTGCAGACCGCAGACAGGTATCAAAGGTAGCAGAGGTACTGGAAGTCACAGGCAGACAAAACTCAGGAACACTAAAGTCTCAAAACTTTAGCCTTTTATTGGCCCAAGCAGATGATCACATGGGATCACTCCAAGCTATGAGCAAAGCATGACGTGGAGCACAACAGAGTTTAGCGATCCTTGGTGAGGGAAGCAAAGCCCGAATTCGGGACAGGTGGCACCAGTAGCTAAATTACTGGAGAACTTTTTGTATAGAATCTTGGAAATAAGCAACACGCCATTCATTTATGGGATGCAGATTACTGTTGAATTTGACATAAACTTGACAAATGCTCAATGTCTAAATTTGGGGCCTCAGGAACAGTGTGTGGAAACTGGATGATCTCAGGGGATTTTCCAAAGGCAGACCGCAGCGAAAGGAAAGATCTGGGTGTTATGATAGTGTAGCAACTCAGGAAAATAAGTAACACACTAAAACTGTAATTGGTCAGGTTACTGTTCGAACTAGAGATCCTGACTCCGCAGTCCCTACTGGTTCCTGCATGAGCTCAGATATGAGCTGAGATAGCCCTAACCACAGACTAGACAATGGCAACTTGGACCTATGATGCGAAAGGCCATCAAGCACTTCATGGTCCTCCTAAATAACTGGAGGGAAGAGCAGAGTGCAAATAAACCTACAGAAGAGAAAGTGTGCTGAAATAGAAAGAGATCCCAGAGTGAGTAAAACCTACCACTAAACACTAAATAAAGGATTAAGTATGTACTGTTAGAGAAAAGAAACAAAAGATAGGTGCAAGGTAAAGAACATAAGCAACAGAGAGATAAACCCTAACTAGTGTTGCACTGCTTGGTTTAAATTACAGCAGTATGGCTGGACATCCAAATGAGACTATCACGAGCAGGAAATACCAGCAGGGCAAAGTATATAAAGCTGCACCCGAATAGTGAAAGGGCAGACAAATGAGTAATTGAAAACACTTGTTTCCCTAAAAAGACTGAAGCAAGGATAACAAAAAATAACAAAATCTAAACACTCAGAGAAAAGGTGTATCTGCTGTGTCTCGGCGGACAGAGAAGCCGACCACAAAGCACAGGCTCAACGGTTCAAACCCAGATGCAATACATCAGCTGGTTGGATTTCATTATGTCTAATATTTTTTATTTTATAATTAATTAACCACCACCACAATTTATTCACCTCTACCCATTGTGAACACAGGCAGTGTGGATAGACATGGGAAGTAATAGCTGTCGAGTGCAGCCTTTTGATTTCAATTGGCAATATGTAGTTCTTCATTTTCCCTTTGGTGGCGCTGTAGAAAAAATGTTGCCCTTTTTTTTACAAATCATGAGTTTATAATTACCACAAGCTGGGATGGTGTGGAAAGACATAATTGAGGCTACTGGACAGGATTACAGGAAGATTCTTGCATCCCTCTGCAATGGTCAGACAAGTTTAAACACAAATTCGTGCTCTGGGCTTCCCCTGTAAAATAACGGGCTGCGCTTGGTACTAACACTTCGACCTACTTAAAGCTCCTACTGTTTTAATCCAAGAATTAATGGCTTCATTTATTGTGATATAAATGAGCATTGACTGCAATGGCCTATAAAAAGCATCTCATCACATGTAACACAGAAAAAAGTGTTTTTTAAATCTTATAGACAAGCCCATGAGTAAAAAAAAACCACCCAAAACACCACTATCTCCCCAAAAAAACACTTTGTATGTATTGTTTTCTGCAATTAAAGTGGACTTGTCACTTGCTATAAATGTCATGTTTTGCTTGGTCTAAATGACGCTGTTCCAATGAATTTGGTGGACTTTTGCTCTTGTCTCTGCACTTCTCTGTTCTTGAGATATGACTTCATCTATGCTATTAGCAATGGTGGCATAATGGAGAGTAAAAACTGGGCAGTTACTCAGGGCCCCACTTTATGGGGTGTGCATTATACTCTATGGAGGACTATTTGGAGTGCATTATACTCTATGGAGGACTTTTTGGAGTGCGATATAATATATGGAGGACTATTTGTAGTGCATTATACTCTTTGGAGTACTATGGGACCCATTATACTATATGGAGGACTATGGGAGTGCATTATATTATATGGGAGGCAAAGTGGGGCCCATTATACTATATGGAAGGCACTGGGGGGCCATTAGAACATTTGGAGGACTATTTGGGGGCAATTGTATTTTATGGAGGACTATATGGGAGCCTTTATATTGCCATTATACTGCATGTAAGCAATTATACAGTGTGAAGGTTTGTGTAGGGTCCATCATACTTTGTGGAGGAATGTGTGGGGGCCAATATACTGTTTGTAGGGCTGTTTGGAGGCCAATTATACTTTTTGAAGGAATGTGTTGGGTCTGTTATACTATGACTCCGTATATACGTATGTTGCCTTGGTATGCATGTGCTCTGTGTATGCATGATACTGTTTGAGGAAATATTGATCTATTACTGATGAATCTGTTCTTCCTCAGCTGGTGTAAAGAGGCCGGGAAACAAGCACCGAAAGTCTTCAGTATTGTTGATCGCTCTCGTTTAATGGCCTGAACTCAGCGCATGCAAATGCAAAGAAAATGTTTCTGTGTGATGGTGCAATATGTTAGCATTTAGAGCCCCACTTTTAACTCTTCCCCAGGACCCCACTTTGTCTTAAACCGGCCCTGACTATCAGTAAGTCTAAATCCTGATGTGAATGGAGTACCCGGCACACTGACTACCATGTAGACAGTGACACCATACAGGTAAACAACGTGCTGCAGTCCCTTCAAACAGTCAAGGGGGCAGGTGTTTGGGGTCGGACTTCCACCAATAAGATGTGTGTAAATCCAGCCTAAAGACAAGATGTTTGTCTAGTTTGTCAAGGGTTGCACCAAATGTATTATATAGATAAGAACAGTGGCGGAACTTGAAGCTCATGGCCCCAATGCAAAACTCCCAACGGGGCCCCAAATATTGCAAGTTTTGAATAGCATTGGTCTTTTCATAAATGCCAAAGGGACTTGTTGGGCCCCTTACGCTCCAGTGCCTGGGAGCAAATGCAACTTCTGAACCTTTTGTAGTTACACCCCTGGCTAAGGGCTTGAATACTATAGCCCACTCTATATAGCTTATCCATTGTAATACATTTAGTCTTCAATAAATTACCTTATTATCTCTTAAACATGTCTCGTTTCGCCACAATCACTTCAATATTCTGCCCATCAAGTCGATCAGCTGATCGCCCCAACAAAGATCTGATTTTGTAGGTGAAGCTGCTAATTTTCCCTGCAGCATCCACTAGAGGACAAATGAAGAATTACAAGCGGACTTTGGAACGCATGATGAGAGGGACATATGGAATGAAGATGCCTCCATTAAGATGCTTTATGGTGTCTAAAACTGAGATTTAAATGGCAACTTGATACTATTGAGTCCAAAGTGTACCCAAAACACTAAGAACTTGCTTTTCTGAGCTGTATATTATGGAGAGGCAGAGATTAAGCCCAGCTCCTGAAACGCTGACCGGATCCCAGTTGCTATGTCATGTCAGCATTACAAACATATTTAACATAATAATGATAAAAATAAAGCAGGCACCACGTGCGGATTGTTTCCTCCTCGACGGTACCGCAGCCAATTGCCGCTCGTCCCTCATCTATTGTTCCCTTCATTAAAATTGATATCACTAGCGTCCAACAAATCCTATGAAAAACAAACCTGCAAAGAGAGAACCAGATAAGGGCTTAATTATTGAAGTTGCGTCTTTTCCCATCTTTTCCTCTATGAATGTCACACGAAAGACAAAGGCGAAAAAAAATGTTACACTTTTGCAGTGGTGGGAACGTTACCGATGAATACAAACGTTCTCATTAACTCTGATTGTGTCCATGTTCCCTTCTACTTTTGCTTGGCGTCTTCTCAAAGCGGGATATGAAGGTTTCTATAATCTGGAGAAATGTATGTGACACTAATCCTACACATCATACAAAGATTTTTTTTCTCTCTTTTTTTTTTTCCGAAGGTGAATTATATTGTGGGCGTAAAATACTAGAAGTTCGAATTTTTGTTGATAAATTTGAGATTTTCAATTCACATTCTATTTGATATTTCCAAGACTACGGCCCTGATTCATTGCCTGATTTTTGTCTAATTTTTGTGTTTTTGCACCTCTTTTTTGTTGCACCACTCATTATTCTATTTGCGTCTTTTAAGAAGTCTATTTTTTATGTGCCCACCTGTTTTTTTTTTGTTTGTTTTTATCCACTTTGTGGACAGAGTTTATCAATTCAGATGTTTTTGCCTGATTGATAAATTGTGACTTTTTTAAGAAGTCTCAAAATTTGGAGTAACTCCCCCTTCAGTTACCCCCGTGTTGTATTTTTGAGTCAGTTATTTTGACACATTTTTTTTTTAGATATTTTGCAATGCGTGCGACTTTTTGTGCTAAAAAGTTGCAAAACTGTTCAAGAAAAAAAGAAAAAGGCAATGGTTTTATTCTGCACCAAATTCATGAATTCTGTGAACCATTTTGAAGAATTTGGCTTGCAAAACGAGTGCCACAAAGCTAAAAAGGAAAGTGGCTTTACAGCAAATATGTCAGCAGGATTTTGCTAAGTAAACTACAGGCACTGTCAGGTTGCCGCTGTTATACTGATTACAATGATACCTGGAGTGAAGCAATCTGTCTTGTGGTTCTTCTGTAATCAGTATTAGAAGTTTTCAGCTAATGAGATGCCCGTGCTCTGGGGCAGGACTGTAGGCAGAGTCTTATCTTCCTGCTCTAGGCCAGAGAAACCAAGAAGGGACCTGTCCGCAGGCCGCCCCGAAGTACAAACAGTGTGTCTGTCTCTATGATGAGGAACATGTTTGTTCATTGGATAGAAAGAATTGGATGGGCAACAAATCCAATTGAAATTTGGGATTCACATTTATGGGATACATTTTTGTAATATAGTTTCTTGGTAGAGTTGCATTATTGATTGCAAAGAAGTAAAGCAGGAACCTGAAAGTTGCAAATACACGTTATATAATATATTGTGTGAATAAAAGTCTGTAATTTTCATGACTGCCATTATCCTGGAGAAATTCCTATTGGAAATATGTAGCATAGACTGTGGATCGTTCCAGGCTATCATTGAGTAGAACGTAGGGATTACAACTTTCTTCAGTTGACGTTCCTATTCCTGCAATCCAACCAATCCATTCAGAAATGCAAAAATTTGGGTGACTTGAAATAGAAAAATATTATACTTCATGACTTCATTTCGACTTTTTTTTTCCCTGTAGCAGTTATTGTCACATCCAAGCTACTTCCATCAATTGGCTTTTAGTGTAGACTTGTATTTACCGATCCACCATAAAAGCTATCGGCCTTTTATGGCTGCATCAGCTCTGAAGCATCAAGGCATGGATTCCATCAGACCTCTAAAGATGCCCTGTACTACATGCCATGGATTGGCCTTATTTCAGTTGCACATCCTGCAAATTATCCATCAGATTGAGATCTGGAGAATTGGGAGACAAATTATCAACTTGATTTTTTTTATCATGTTTCACAAACCATTCCTAAGCAATTTTTGCAGTGTGGCAGAACATTGCTCAGAGCATCTTCCTCCCGTAGTGCATTCGGTGCCATCTCCTCCCCGAGTAAGTACTGCACATGCATCCAACCGTCCACCTTCTTCCATTGCTGCACAGTCCAGTTCTGATGCTCACTTACCCATTGTGTAGGGTAGACTTTCAGTGGTCAGCATGGGCAGGGTCCACCACTGATCACTCAACAGCTACACAGCCCCAAGGAAACTGCGATACTCTGCCTGTTCTGCTATTTCTATCTTAACCAGCAGGAACTTTTTCAGCAATTTCTACTAGAGTAGTTCATCTTTGGGTTCAGATCACAACGGTCAGCCTTCGTTCCTCACCCACATCAACGACCCTCTCATCAGTTTGCTTGTTGTCCTTCTTTGGACCACTTTTGTTTGGGACCCACCACCCTATACCAAGAAAACTCAACAAGACCTGCCGTTTTGGAGATGATCTCACCTAGTCATGTAGACATCATAGCTTGGGCCTCATCAGAGTCACTTAGACCTTTACGCTTGCCCAGTTTTCCTGCTTACAGCACATCAACGTCTAGAATAAACAGTTCCCACCTTCCTTAAAATATCTTACCCCTGATGTGTACCATTGGGACCCCGTAGAGTTTGTATGTTCTCATGTTTGCACAGGTTTCTCCTAGGTTCTCCAATTTCCTCCATATTCCAAAGACATACTTTTAAGGAATTTAGATTGTAAGCCCCAATAGGACAGTGATGACGATGACATCTATAAAGTGCTTGGGTTTGGTTAAAGTGTCTCGCAATAATTCAACAAGAAACTCAAGTTACTAACAAAGAAAAAAATCACAGGAAGTGTTAAAAAATGTTTACAAAAAATAATTCTAGTCTTACACAGTAAAGCAGAGTCTTAAGGACCATTTTAGCAGCAGTGGTGACAGGTCGCAACTTCAGGAGCTACGACGTCGAGCTTTGAAGTGCTACCAGTGCCTATAATCAACTGGGTGTCAGTATGCATTGCCCCTCGCTGTGCTCTGAATGAACTCCGGGTGAAGACAGCCATCGTCAAGCTTGACATAACTTAGCACACGTGTTCTTTACGGCTCATGTCATATATACCCGCTCCCGAGCAGTGTGAGAGGTTTCTTGTATCCAACATAGTGTTCGTCAGCTGGAAAACATTTACAAGAGAGCACAGCAATATAGATCTGCTTAAAGACCTGGCAATTACCATAATTCTACATTTTAAGTATTTATAACATACGCACCATATATTTTATCACCTTTTACGTTTAATATATACTGAAAGTTACCAGAAGAGCTGAACTGTCTGACTAGCTGCAATTAAATCAGTACAATAGTGGGTTGGGTGACGTACACAGTCCACAAGTCACACAGAAGCCATTTTATGTGCTGTTTATATCTGATTTATAATTGGAAACACCAACCTAGATACGTATATTTAGTTCCACAAACCTAATAAATACAAGCATAAGTTAAAATATCAACCTGTTACCTCTCAGAATGTTCTCTGTCCCTCAAACATTGATGGCATCTGGGACAGGAAACTTAGGGTACAATTCTAGGAATCCATGAAGGACTTAAGAAAGTGCGCCCTCAATGCCCAGAATAATCTGCTCTGTGTGTACAAGAGGAGTAACACTAGATCAGGCCGTTAAGTGACTCTATGTGGCATTTGTTCAAAATTGGGAGCAACAGCATGGCGTACATTATCCAGCAGTACTGAGCATTGTAACTGTGAATCCAACTCTGGCACAAGCTAAAACATCAATTCTGAGAGTTTCTGTGCTACATTGTGTTCTTCCCTTGTGCTCCGACACCTCCATAGACTTCAACAAGCAGATGTAATATGATCCCTCAGTGAGCTCACAGTCTGGATTTTAACTAGGAATGGGCAAACCCGAACAGTAAAGTTCGGGGTCCGTACCGAACATCTAGTGTCCGTGCAAGGACCCCGAACACGGGCTTCTTTGTGTTTTCTGGGGCAGCTGTGGGTTACTATTTTTAGGCTGGGAAAAGCAAATTTCCATGGCCCCTTCCCAGTCTGAGAATAACAGCACCCAGCTGTCTGCTTTAGCTTGGCTGGTTGTCAAAAATGGGGAGGAACCCCACTCCATTTTTTAAATTATTTGTTTAAATAATTAAAAAATACAGCATGGGGACCCCTCTATTTTTGATAACCCACCAATATAAAGCTGAAAGCTGGGGGCTGCAAGTTACCTGTGCTACTTAGCAAAAATAAAGGGGTGCCCACTCCATTTTTTTATTTTATTTATTGCACTGGCACCAGCTGATGAATACTCTCATCATCTTGCACCTGTTCTCGCTGTTTTCAGCGAGACCAGGAGTACGATGATGAAAGTAGTACTCTCATCAGCCGACGGCTATGACTGGAAGTAACCTTTTTACCGCTGGTCAGAGCTACTGGCTCACACGCTGTTATCTGTGCTACAACGACAAAACCACAGCTCGAACTTGCCGCCGATGAGAGCCAGTGTTTCTTGTGCTGTCACACAGATAAAAGTGGGGGAAACACCGGATATTCAGGCCACCCATTAATTTGAACGCTGTTCGGGTTCGAGTACGGTTACCGTTCTGGTACTCGAACCAAACTTTTCAAACACTCGGCTGAACCCGACTGACCCAACTGTCCACTAATTTTAACAGTATTTCTGATTGACTCATGAGTTCTGGATTAAGGAGAGGTAAAAGTGGCTCATAAGTGGAGAATGAAACATATTTTTCTGATAATATACATTATAAAGTTTGTTATATTTACTTGTACTATCGGGACACTGACCATTTAAATGACTCCATACAAAATCCAAAAGATCTGGACAAGTTTCATTCATATACGGTAATATACCTCCTGATGGATTTTTTTCTTCTACTCTCCTCCACTGTTGGTCTGGAGTATTACACTGGCCACAGTGACATGATGTTCATGGTGACATAAATAGTCTGATCACTGTCCTTCACTGTGAATGCTATTTTGTTGTGGCCTATAGCAATTGCATGATACAATCCAATGACATCGTGTGACCAACATGGTCCAATCTAGTCAATGCAATGCAGGAATGGAGAAGATGACATAATCCTTATGCTAAGTATCTGCTTTTATTTTATAGGTTCCTCTGTCTTGTTGAAAAAGTTTTGGATCCCAGGCAACCCCATTAAAGGGGTTGTCCGGCCTTAGGCTACAAGTCTGCAGTCACTCTATGTGACTGCAGGCTTGTGAATCCTCACATCTCGTGCACTGCACACTGTGAGGATTCTCCAGTGCCGGGAGCCACCGGCAAGCGGTCATGTTACCACTAGTATGCAATTTACATACTTCTGGCCACATTCCGACCAGACGTGCCATGTCTAGTTGGCTCGTGACTGCATGTATGATCTACTCACCTGTCATCAGCACCAGAAAATCCTCACAGCACGCAATGTGAGAGATGTGATGACGTGAAGTCTGCAGTCACATAGAGTGGTTGTTGACTTGTAGCCTTGTTTTGAACAACCTTCTTCGAGTTTGTCCAAAAGAATATGGCTTAAACCATTTTTAAGATGCACTTACCCATTAAATTAGATGCACTTACTATGATTGCACTCCACTGTACTCTACTGTAACCTACAGACAAGCCCTCTATGGGATTTAAAGGGGTTTTCCACTCTCATAAAGTCATATCATAGTCTAGCTATCCTATTTCTTTGACCCCAACCAATCCTGAAGATGGAAAGAATGCAGCACTAGCTAAGCTTTGCATTGGACATCTGACTGTTCAGGGAACTATAGTCAGCCCCATTCACTTAAAGAGCTGTGCTGCAGTTGCCCTGCACAGGCAGATGACCTGGGGCTGCTGCGCAGGACAAAAACATTAAAGGGATTGCAGCAATGCTGGGTCCCCTTTCGTTCTCCATATCGATGGGAATCCCAGAGAACAGACCTCCTTTGTTCTTAAAGTGATGACATGTCCTAGTGCAATTTTTTGAGGAGTCGAGGGGAGTAATGATTCTCTTTGCGTAGGCTTCCAGATGGTGTAAGAAGACTTGTAAGCCAGGCAATACTCTGCATATCTGTATGAAATTGGAAAATATCTTTAATTCTGGGGTTGTACAATAATAGAAAGTCATGATTGGTCAAAGATTCATCTTAACTCCATTTTTTGATCTGTTCAAAAATATTTAAAACCCCTAACCCTTTGTGGCTAATTACATTTCCAAGCAATTACCCACGAAAACATAAAAAACCTATAAGAAGCCATTTAATTCAATGCCTCAAGAGAATATACTACAAGTGAGCATTGATTCTCAGTCATGAAGCACGACAGGTGCTCTTTAAGACAGTTTACTGTTATGTCTCACTGTATTTATGGTGTCTGCTATATGGACCGTGCTTTGGACTCTGTATTATTATTGTTTGTCTGTTGTTTTTAGTTCTCCCCTGAAACTGAAGGAACATGACTTTTATAGTGCATAGAAAAATGTGCGGGTTTTGCTGCCAACAATTATGATGTTCCTAAAGTTAGTCATACTGTATATTCATATTATTATATATATATATGTATTTATTCAAATATATACAGTGCACAATTATATTCCATGGAATGAGTTATTACAACTTTTTAAAGGCGTTGTCTGATCCTCTTGTGATTAGAAAGTGGGTCCGAAGAACATCTGTCACTCTGGAGGACTCAATTTGTCCATACATTGCATAAGCAACCTATTAATTTCAATGGGAATTGTGTAATTCTTCACTTGCCCTGTAGGGGTGATGTAGGAAAATTGAACACTTGACTTATTATTAGAGAGTACAAAACGGCATCTGGGAAAACAGAATTCACTTCCAATTTTTTTGTGATTTGACTCCACGGATCAAACAAATTGGCACCAAGAAGAAATAATAAGAAAAAGAATTATTCACCCGGTCCTCACCTGGTTTTTTTTTTGGTCTGTTCACTGGGACATTCTTAGTGGCCTCCGGCACCCAAGATATTTGGTGTCTACTGCGCTGGCTAATGCCATAATGTGATAACATCGCAACCAGAAGACAACGAAGATGTCGGGCACTGGAAGACGTTGATGATGGTCCAGTGTAGACCGCACTAGTGATTGAACCAAAGATGACTACTTGACCACAGCGGGGCTGTACAGTGGGTGAGATTTTTTTTTTACATATGTTTATTATACTCTGGGGACTAGAGAGAGCTCAGGGCAAAATAATGTACATTCGATTAGCATCAAATAAAATCAAAGTGAGTCGAACTTCCTGGCCAAATTCGAGAGCTGTTGAATTCCAATTTTGGCAAATTTGCTAATCACTACCTGTGGTCGACCCACAGATCACAGCTGATCACTGCGATACAACTTGTGATTAGCTCACAAACGATGATTCCTTCTAACCAAAAAGCATTGTTGTCCGATTGACTCGCCTAAGTCAACTAACGCCAACCCACTAGACCTGTATGTATGGAACATATATCTCTACCACTTTCAGATGATTAGTTGTAACCTCATGCTGACATATTATAAACCAAGAAATTCTTGGAAACGTACGTCAGAGCTGTCCATCACGGCGTGGACTTCAGACTCACTGAACACTCCCTTCAATCACTACCAAAAGAATTCCTCTAATAACCACAGGTATTTGCTTTCCTTCTGCACAGCTGGCTATAAAAATGAGATAAGCTTTTGGCCAAAATCGTCCATTTCAATAGATTTGTCCAAATTGGTGATGTTATGGTCGTGCTAGTAAATGATTGTGCTGCATTGAGGTTCAAACCTTGGAAATCCCACCAATCAACAGAATGGAGGGAGTGAATGTTATGGGCCCTTAATTGTAGACAAGTCTGGTAATGTAACTCCAATGAACGGGATTGCTCAGTAAGTGTCCTACAGTATCATACGCTTGGATGAGGGGACGAGGGGGATGTGTTGGGTATTACAGTGAATGGGTGCAGCATGGTGACCATGGTGGCCTCTTTCTGGGGTTTCAAAGTGGAGATCCCACTGATCATATATTGGTCACTCAGCGATAGCTCTTATCCAACAGCTCTCTCTCCGGACTCCTTCATACTAGAGATGAGTGAACCTATTCGATGCAGATTAAATGCATGTCGAATTTTAGGAACTTTGCTGAATATGGCAAATTCAAACCATTTTTTATTCGATTCAAGTGATTCTCCAAAAAAATGCCCACCACCATTTTTCAGAAAGCTGAAGGTTACAAGAGCCAGAGAAGATTCATGTGAACTCAAGTACAGCAGCTGCACAGGCTTCCCCTTAATCATTTGCAGCTATCACATTGCATAGTATAGCACAAACAATAAAAATGGACTGTCACAGCCTGTATAAAAGCCGAGGCAGGGAATGCAGCAGATATTTTGTGGTTAATCTGGATAGTAGGAAGACTTCACAGATCACAGCATAGCAATAGAGATGGGAGGAGAAAGTCATAAAACACAATAAATATTATGGATAGTGTGCGACAGCATGGCAGTAATAAGTGATTGAGGTCACTTGGACATTACTAAGGCTGTTTGCGTTAAAGAGCTTGAAAAGCAGTCAATGCAGTTCTAGGAGATCTCAGATTGTTACATACATTTTTCAGGGCAATTTTCGGTGAATCAATTTACTGTGAATCAAATTTGTGGGAAAAATTTAACGTAGCTGAAGAATTTTAGTTTCAAAAGATTCTCTCCTCTCTGTATGCTCGAGGTTACTAAACTGTCATGGATTTAACACTGTGCACTCAGTGCTTCTTCTCCTTGGTAACTCAAAAATGTTTCAGTGATATCATCCTGCCAGGTCATGTAAGCCGGATCAGGCAGTGGGAAACCACTAGAGTATTTAGGTAGGTGACATCCAGCCACTACTTAGGATTAGGGATATCTCTGCTACAATTATCATTGTTCCATCACTGCTATAGGAGATTTTCTTGTTAAAACTTTGCTACTTCTACAATCACTGTCTCAGTACTGCTACATCAGTACTTCCATTGATACATCAGCCTCCTTTTCTATTATTCTGCTACTGCAACTAATATTGTCCCAGCATTGTTACATTGGTTTCAGCTCTACTACACCATTTATCGCTGTTGTAGCACTGCTACATCAACCTCTACTGTTACACCTCTGCTACTTGTAGTATCGTTGACGTAACACTATTACATCAGATCCAGCACTGCTACATCAGCCAGCTACTGCAAGTTTGTTTATCTTACTATCGTTGTTCCAGTTCTGCTTCATCACTTCTCATTGCTCCAAGCTCTTCTACACCATTGCCATTGTTCCAGCTCTGCTACATCACTTGTCATTGTTCCAGCTCTACTATACCAGTTCCAGCTCTGCTACATCACTTGTCATTGATCCAGCTCTACTATACCAGTTCCAGCTCTGCTACATCACTTGTCATTGTTCCAGCTCTGCTATACCAGTTCCAGCTCTGCTACATCACTGGTCATTGTTCCAGCTTTGCTACACCAGTTCCAGCTCTGCTACATCACTTGTCATTGATCCAGCTCTACTACCCCAGTTCCAGCTCTGCTACATCACTTGTCATTGTTCCAGCTCTGCTACACCAGTTGCCATTGTTCCAGCTCTGCTGCATCACTTGTCATTGTTCCAGCTCTACTACATGAGTTTCAGTTCTGCTACATCACTTGCCATTGTTCCAGCTCTGCTACACCAGTTCCAGCTCTGCTACATCACTTGTCATTGTTCCAGCTTTGCTACACCAGTTGCCATTTTTCCAACTCTGCTACATCACTTGTCATTGTTCCAACTCTGCTACATCACTTGTCATTGTTCCAGCTCTGCTACACCAGTTGCCATTGTTCCAGCTCTGCTATGATAGTTCAGCATTCCTTCTACAGCTCGTTACATCTTCTACACCACTGCACCCTAACTCGTCCACCTTGTTGTACCAGTGTCATTTGTCATTGTTGCTCAAGAATCACACAACTGGACTAGGAGCATCAAGGATCCACATCACCGAGTGAGACATAAGTCATATTGTCTGAGTGTGTACTTGCTTTCAATGGGTAGAGGGGAGTAAGCCTCTGCTATACAGCTGTTTCAGTGGCCTGTCCCCTACTCCCTCCTAGTATTGAAATTCAGTGTGATTCAGCTTGGCATCAACTGTTGGGGGAGAGTTCACACGTTGCACTTTTTCAGCATTTTGTTATGCAAACTAAAAGCTGTTTTTTATAGTACCGGCAAAAGCTATTAGATTTCAGAAATTTCCTGCACACGCTTCTTTTTCTTTCCTGACTGAATTGGAAAACTGCAGCGTTTTTTTTTAATTTGTATCGTGTCCATTCTTTCAGCAATTTTGCAGCATTTTTTTATCCATAGTAAACAATGACAAATTGAAAATATTCTGCATAAAATGCAGCACCGTTTTTGCTCCGTTTTCCTGTAACTTTTTAAGTGTTTTGCTGAATTAAACTAACTTTATCCAACATGAACTGTAGACAAAGCACATATGCTGCATACCCCAAAAATGCTGCAAAAAAAACAGTCGAAAACGCCATGAAAAAGTGCAGCGAAAATGCACAGCTTTTTTACTACGAAGCGTGCAGGTTCTGGCTGCAGGAAAAAAAAACATTGTGTGTGAACATATCCTTACGTACAGTATATGTATAATTATCAATATGTAAAAAAACAGGTGCTGCTGACCTACCCCTAACATTGGCCAAACAGAGTCTTCATATGACATGTAAAGAAGCTCCAGTGCACTTCCACACTACCTACCCCCGTGTTATTCTCTATCCATTTTAGTCACAAAAATTATTGCAAGAACTTTCTCACGTTCGCGGTGACATCAGTGAGGTGAAAGAAATTCACAGCGAGGCACTGAGTTGAGCAAGCACACGCAGCTCAGTGTCTCTGCTGGATGGCAGGCTGTATAGTCACATCATGCAACAATGCAACCTATCATCTAGATGTAGCAGGGCTAGACACATCGCGGGACAAATGGATTATTATCTTCTCGGCGGACAGGTGATGAATATGGTTATTTATTATTTTAATTCTGTTACCGGAGACATTGGCTTCAGTGGATTGGGCGTTGTTAAGATTATACGTGTTTCTGGTAAATGTAGCTTCATTAAAGGAGTCTGTGTCATTAGTTCAATTAAAGAACTTTATTCTGATTGTGTCTTTTATGCAATATCATTATGGGGTTAGTATTGGGGGCATCTTATACACGCCTCTCCATTACTAACCTATGGGCTTGATGTCACCTGACAATACAAAGATGACATCAACCCCCCCAACCATCACCCCACTTGCCACCACACCAGGGCAAGCGGGAAGAGCGAAGCTAAGTGCCAGAATTGGCACAACTTATGGATGCACCTTTTCTGCGCCTCCTGGAGAGCGGATGTTTTTGGTCTGGGAGGCGGCCCTTTATTAGGCTTTTAATATCAGCCCGCAGCTGTCTGCTTATCCTTTGCTGGTCATTAATTATAGGGAGACCCTACATCTTTTTTTTGGGGGGTACTCCCTTTTTTAATAACCAGGAAAGACTAAGTATACAGCTTTGAGCTGATATTAATAGCCTGGAAAGCTCCAGGGATATTAACCCCTTCCCTGGCTATAAACATCTTCCCCCAGCTGCCTGCTTTCCCTCTGCTGGTTAATAACACTTTGGGGGATCCTAAACTATTTTTTGTCTGAAATGAATTTATTTACAAAAAAAAAATATGTACAGTAAACTACACACACAAAGCAGTCATTATATACTGTATCTCACACATATTTATATTTTGTAGCTATCTAATCTCTCTCTATATATATATATCTATACATTGAAGAATATTTCCTTGGAAAACTATGCGTAAATGACATAGAGCAATTCTCTATGTAGAAGCTCAAGTTCAAATCACATGGAAATCGGATATCAATCGGATGCTAGGTGATAAATATCGGATTGTACTCGCATGAAAATCGCATCACACTCGTCCCACTTTTCAGGAACAAAATCGGACCAATTTTAAAAAACGCTCGTGTGTCTCCGGCCTGAACATCACATTGAATAGGGAAGCAGCACACCCCTTCGAAATGCATGTTTCAAATTAGCCGTCGAGCCAAGAATTGCAGATATAAATCTGTTTCGGTGACAGGCATGTGCATGAAATAAAGAAGCTCTATAAACAAACCGCATTCACTTTCCATAAGGGGATATATTCATATCACAGTCTGGGATGTTGTTCTCATTTTCTGAGCTCTGCCTTCTGGCATCTCTCTCAGACACATGACAATCTGATTTTTTTCAATGGAGCCTGGGGTAGGCTGTGTCATCATCAATTAGCACAAGTGCATCGTGGGAGCCGCGTTGCATCACATTTTATACTGGGGCTGCATTTGGATGCAAATAGCTTCTTGCCACCGTGCCGTCGTTCCGGGAGAATTACATTATATTAGGGATTAAGCACAATTAAAAAAAAAAAAAAAAGAAAAAAAAAGAAAAATACAAGTCGGAACACTCTTTGTTTTCGGAAGGGTTCTTTCTCGTCTCCCGGTGCTGGATGATGGGATATAGACAGCTTGCTATAATAGAAGGACCACTGGAAAAATATAATTAACACAAGCAATAATACACGGCGCAATATAATAAATAGAGGCTATAAAATAGTACAATACAGTAAGTAGCATAATAAAATAAATAGAGCAAAGTCATAAACACGTCATATAATAAATACAGCAATATAGTAAATACGGCCTGGTAATAAATAGTGTCATAAATATAGATACATAGAAACAATGATTATATTAAGAATTATGTATATAATAAATGCATGATGAATATAAGTCAAGTGCAATAATAAAGAGGTGCAACAATATATTTCAGAAATAATTATGGGCAAAAACGAATCAGGACTGTAAAAAAAAAAGACTTAAAAAAAAATAAATCACTATTTTCCCATGTCTTCAAAAAAATGTAAGGTATTTAGGCATTGAAATAATTATAACCATAATAAAAATGCATTGCAACATCACAACCC
>VIAB01002163.1:82176-95623 GCA_009801035.1 Oophaga pumilio | reverse complement strand
GATAGATAGATAGATAATAGATAGATAGATAATATAGATAGATAGATAATAGATAGATAGATAATATAGATAGATAGCATTAGGCCAACCCTTTGGTCCATGGTCAGGGGTATCGGTGGCTTCTATTGCCGGTCTTGGCCATGGACGCCACCAAGATAAATTAACCAATAACAGTGACGTTTAGTCGTCGGAGAGAGAACACGAGATTTAAAGACAAGTCAGACTGTGGGTTTTTCCGGGAGGGTGACGTATATTAGCCCTCTTTCTGTCCTCGCCCCTCGGGTTAGCACCGGATGACTTGGCTTCTAGGTTTGTTCCGGCGGCTTTCCTTGAGTGGCACCATAAACGTCTCCATCCGGCAGCAGCGGACTCCTCCACGAGAGCGTGTGACAGCCGCTACTTAGAGCGTCTTACATGCTACACAATGAAGTGTAAAACTGCTGTGAAAAGAGCCGCGGCGTCAAAACAAACCGTCTAGGTAATAAGCACTTAAACCGGCTTTCATTAATATATTTCTTCCTAGTAAAACAATTTCTAATGTCAACGAGCGGCGGCTGACAGTTTTCCCGAAGAAAACAGCAATATTTCTACTGTGTGCATTGTCCTATAGCTTATCACAAACAGCGGGGGAAAATAAAGTGATTTTCCTTTTCCTCGGAGGACACATATTGACAAGCGTCTGGGATTAGCAGAAACAAGCGAAGCTTTTACAGATCTGTGACTGACAACGGCCCCGATTTCTCATTTCTTACGTGGGCCCCGTTTCACATAGTGCCAAGATTATACTGCCATACACAGGCTGCATAATACCACCATATAGTGCCAAGATCATACTACCACACACAGCCTACATAATACCACCATATAGTGCCAAGATCATACTGTCACACACAGGCTACATAATATCACCATATAGTGCCAAGATCATACTGCCACACACAGCCTACATAATACCACCATATAGTGCCAAGATTATACTGCCACACACAGGCTACATAATACCACCATAAAGTGCCAAGATCATACTGCCACACACAGCCTACATAATATCACCATATAGTGCCAAGATTATACTGCCATACACAGGCTACATAATACCACCATATAGTGTCAAGATCATACTGCCACACACAGGCTACATAATACCACCATATAGTGCCAAGATCATACTGCCACACACAGGCTACATAATTTCACCATATAGTGCCAAGATCATACTGCCACACACAGGCTACATAATATCACCATATAGTGCCAAGATCACACTGCCACACACAGCTTACATAATACCACCATATAGTGCCAAGATCACACTGCCACACACAGCCTACATAATACCACCATATAGTGCCAAGATCTTACTACCACACACAGCCTACATAATACCACCATATAGTGCCAATATCATACTGCCACACACAGCCTACATAATACCACCATATAGTGCCAATATCATACTGCCACACACAGCCTACATGATACCACCATATAGTGCCAAGATCATACTGCCACACACAGCCTACATAATACAACCATATAGTGCCAAGATCATACCGCCATGACAACCTACATAATGCTACTACATAATGGCCATATAATGTGCAGTACCAATACCAATATGATAAGTAATAAAAAGGTATTTTCATTTCAGTCTTTCTAATACCGCCATAAAGTTCAAGATCGTATTACCATACACAACCTACATAACACCCCTATATAGTATTTGTATGCTAAGCAGTATTTATTGTTATATTATTATTATATTATAGCGCCATTTATTCCATGGCGCTTTACATGTGAGGCGCGGTATACATAATAAACACAAGTACAGTAATCTTAAACAATAAAAGTCATGACTGGTCCAGAGGAGAGGACCCTGCCCGCGAGGACTCACAGTCTACAAGTATCTACAGCTCTGGCACAAATTGAGAGACCACCACATCAAATCCCTGTCATGGCCGCCCAATCTCCAGACCTGAACCCCACTGAAAACCTCTGGAATGTGATCAGGAGGAAGATGGATCGTCACAAGCCAGTAAACTCTTTTTGCCAGAGCGGTAGATGATATTCCCTAAAGAATCATTTTCATTATTTTTTCCTCTTAATCTCACCCCTTCTACAAACCGCCATATAGTGCAAAAGTCATACAGCTGTACACAGCCTATTTAATACCGCCATATAGTGCTCAAATAATGTGCAGTGTCCAAGTGATACTCCATTAAAGAGCCAACATAATTCTGCTTTTTACAGTAGATAAATAATGCTGCAATTCAATGTTTAAACACTAATGTAAAGCGGGTTACGGAGGAATTGCCTGCTGTGGTGTCCCCTAAATCTTTTCCAGTGCGTTTTGGGCCATCTCTATTATGTAGTGTCAATCCTCTAGTATTCCTCCTGGAAATCCAGGATCAAATTGACAAGTGGGTGTTACCATTCCTTTTTCCAAAAATGTGACAATAGACAATCAGAGCTGAAAGTGTACTGTATGTATTGACCAGTGGGAACTCCCATTTGTCGATATGCTCACACATTTCCAGGAGGAATAACAGAAGAATATAATATAGTTTGATTAAATATTGTCCAGGATTACAATATCATCTGTTTTGTTTTGTTTTTTTTTAAATGGGTGAACTGCGGTGATAGAAGTTCAATCGCAATACCAAAAACAACCTGTAGGCAGGTGTGGCGCTGTTTTTTGTGAAAAAAAAGCCTATATGTTCTTCTAATCCAGGAAGAGCCCTTTCATGAAATATTTTTTAATGGGTTGTGCAGGAAAATTTTCTTCTAAAAGATAGCACCACATATGTACATTAGTTGTGTCTGGGATTTGTAGTTCAAGTCCATTGAGATGAATAGGGCTCAATTGCAGTACTGAAAACAACCAGAGGACAAGTATGGCACTGTTTTTGTAAGGAAGCAGACTTCTTTATGATTTTGGTGAAGGGGTTGCTCACATTTGAGGTCACTTTTTTTAATATAAATGCATGTATTTGGAGCTAAAATCATTTTTACAATTGGGTTTCATTACAAAATTTTGGCTTTTACAGACTCTTGCATATTTAACTTCAATGTAGTCTGTGATCACAAATTAGCTGAGAGGAGCTCAGAAAAAGACGGATAAAGGAGTTACAAACTCCCCATCAAAAGGAGCTCACTGACAGATTCTTAGTTAACTCATTCCACAGCCACCAATAGACAGTGCAACACAGAGGCTGAAGAAGGCAAACAGTGCAACAATTTAATGAAGCCCAATTGCAAAAATTATTTTTAGCCTCAAAGACATGCATTTAAGGCTATGTTCACACGTTGCGTTTTTGCTGCGCTTTTTTATGCAAATTTTAAGCTGCGTTCTCCAGTACCAGCAAAGTCAATGAGATTTCAGAAATCTCCAGCACACACATTGCTTTTATTTTCCTGACTTGATTTGGAAAACTGCATCGTGTCACTTCTTTCAGCATTTTTTCTGCATATTTACAGCGTTTTTTCACCCATGGGTAGTGAAAAATCACAGCAAAAAACACAGGTATCAGTTTTAGTTGCAAAACACCTTAAGGAAGTTGCATCATAGTTTTTTTTGGGGGGGATTAAACTTTATCAGCATGCACGAGAGACAACAAAAACGCAGCAAAATAACACAGCAAAAAAAAGCAGCAAAACAAACTTTTTTTGCAGCAGCATTGAGCAGGTTTTGTCTGCAGAAAACCAAAAAACGCAACGTGTGAACATAGCCTAAGAAAAAAAAATAGATAATTCCCTAAAGATCTCCTTTTTAATTTCTCAATATTTTCAACTTTCTTTTAAATTATTTTATATATTAATGTAGCTAAAAAAAACAAACAAAACAAACAAAAAAAAAAGCAAAATAAATTCCACGATTAAATGGAAATGACAGCGGCCTGAAAAGTCTCCCGTGTGTGATCAGGCATCTACAGAGACTGGCGGAGAAATGTCTGAAGAAGCTAAATTCCAGCTCAGACACTTGCAATATATATATATTATTTATTTATTTTTTTTCAGAAAAAGCTGATGAAATTGTGCAAACACAACAGTGAACGGGTAAATATTGTATCTGGTCGTGTGTTTTATCTCAGGTATTAACAAACACCTTTGGTCTGCAGAGATACAGCCCCATCTATTCCTTATCGGAATTCGCAATTAAGACTTCAGAACGGCAGACATCTTTATAACGGCTCCTCCGACCTGAATCAAATTGGTCTTCAAATACTTTACAAAGCGACTGTCTGATGTCTAATTGAACTGGTAGATAACTCTCCTTCTAATGCCATTAGCAGAAGTTAGAGCCTCCGACATAAATGTGCAAAAATAAAAGAAGATTTTTTAATTTTTTCTTTTACGATTAACACTCGGAGCTGTAAATCTAGAATCAAATATTAGTCTAAAATTTGTAATTGAAATACACAACATATATATATATGCAATCAAAGAAGACATAATAAACAGCAAAGAATGCAAAATATGGCACCATTCCGTCATCCGATTTTCTCAGGCGCGAGAAAAATGGACCGATTATTTTGATCAGAGAGCGGTCATCCACTTTTCTCATTTGTGGAGAGAAAAGTTTCTCCACCATCGCCTATATCACAGATTTTGAAAATTGGACTGCACTTGGATGGCATCCGAGTGCAGTCCGTTTGTTTTCAGGGACCCATAAACTTGCATTGACATTTTTTGATCCAACCCTCGGATCGTAATCGGACACAATTTTCCGCGGACCAAAAAAATGACGGGCCCCATAGATTATCTCAGGTACAAGGGCTATTCGTGGAATCCAGTGATAGCACTCCTACGCGAAAATTGGTGGTCTGAATGAGGCCTTACTGTTTAAACCCAACACAGGCGCTGGGTTAACCCTTTACACGCCAGGGTTATAGATGAGCAAATGTGATCCCTTTAAATTAAATTTGCCTCCAATTTGACGAAAAGATCAGATTCCAAATTTTTTATGATTCATTTTTTTGCAGTTTCGGTAGAGTCCTGGCATAAATGGATACCTCACTGCTCACCTCTCCCTCATCCCGTCACCCACACATCCTCTTCTGCTGCCTCCATCATCTTCACTCAGGCATTGGTGCCAAATGAAGATGGGGGAAGAGCAAAAAAGGCTGTAAGGTTTGGATGCAGCGGTGAGGGGAGTATTTTTTTTTTTTACCCTGTGCTTATTATGCTCCAGGATCTACAAAGATCGCACTAAGTAATAAGTAACATTAGATTCACATAAGAAAAAAAAAACTTTGATGCAAATCTAATTTTCGGGCCAAATTTGAGAAAATTTTACGATTTCAAATTTTGGCACATTGGCTCACCTCTCCTGAGTGCTCCTTCCCGTCTACTATTTTTCCATCTATCTTGGCGCTCGTCTTCTTAGATTGACAGATCTGGCTTTACAAGATCCAGAAAAAAGCAAGGATCGATGGAAAACAAATGTAGGTGGGAAGGTGCACCCAACAGATTGGCCACGTCAAGGGTGCACGGAGCGCCTTTCTTGTTTTGCACATTCATTTCTTCAGAACGCGCTGGGATAAGGTGTTATCTGAGCATGCTCAGGGGCTAATCGGGTGTCTTCGGCACGCTCAAATAATATGTTCGAGTCCTCGCGGCTGCATGTCTCGCTGCTCTTAGACAGGCACAACACATGGAGGGATTGCCTGTTTGTTAGACAATCCCTGCATGTGTTGCCAATGTTGAAGAGCCACGAGACAAGCAGGCGCAGGGACTCGAATATATTTTTCGAGGATGCCTGAAGACACCGGGTTAGCGCCTGAGCATGCTCAGATAACGCCTTATCAATGAAGGTGACAGAACAATCCAAAGGGGACGTTACACATTTTGCTCACCCACTGGAGCCTGTTTACAGTTCCATTGGACACCAAAAACAGTGCTCCATAAGATGGGATTCATATAGGTGAAAACAATGGACATCCTATTGGAAGACTCCATTATAGCGTCGGTCTGAACGAAAACCAACGGAAGATGTGAGCAAAACTATAGAAAAGCCATGCTGGAAAAAAAACCTCTAAATGTTAGTGTAGATAAACATGGCGGGTTGAGTCCCACCTTATGGAGCACCGGAGAATTTCACCTTTTCCGCTGAATCCTACAGATGGACTAAAGTCCTGAACAGGTTATCAATCATCACTCCAAAACTAAGAGGATGGGAAAAACAAGGTTACGCCTCTCAATCCGAGAGCAGCAGCCACACGGCCCGGCTCGATCTTAGTTGCATAGTTCCTTAACGCACAAGTATTTGTGAAAAAATATTTTTAGAAAGACTATTAGCTGAAATGGTTACGGTAAATTTGTCAATTCAGCCGACTTCCATCGAAGGTCAGTAGCCTGTTAATGACAGTAAATCTAGATTATACCGTTTTATAGAGATCAGTATAGAGTCACCAGCCTCTGCAGCTCCCTGCCCAATCCTCTGCTGGTCTTCCTTTACTCTCCGGCACTTCTGGCGCGGACTAGACCTTGGACGACACCTTTCATGACCTCACCTTAGGACATGATGATGTTGCCCGTCTCCCGTGCTGGAGGTGAAAGAACACCAGAAGAGATCATAGCTGGAGGAGCCAGCAGAGGTTCAGGTAGGGAGCTGGGTGTCGGGATGTGCATATACTATTTTTGTTGTTTTTTACCCTTTTGTTTATTATGCACCGAGGTCTGGAGAGACCGCAGAACACGATAATGCACATTCGAACTGCATCGAATAACTTAGATGACCAAATTTGAGCAAATCTTCAAAATTTGAATTTCAGGCACATTCGCTCATCCCGACCAATCTACCTTCTTATTTATTTCCACTACCTACAGATTTAATGAAGCTCCAGCAAGACGAAAAATTATTAAAACACAAAGATTCCAAATGCATTCCAAGTGGCCTTTCATATCTAAATGACTTCCACATCTGATATGTTTGCATTCGAGCTACTCCAGGACATTTTTTCGAGAAGCGTTTAGTTGTGTTTTTGAAGCGCTCTTGTTAGCATTGCCTGGAGGGTGTGTGCTAGATGGCAGTTCATTGTAAAAGCTGAGATGTTTCCCATCAAAGAAGCCTTGCAGACCATTCATGTGTCGAGATCTTTTGAGAAATGTTGTGTTCCATTCTTGATAATTGGCCTCACAGGACCTAATCATAAGACTTAGTAATAATAATAGCTAGACATCTAAGAAAGTTCTTAATCAATGAGCACAGGGACTTTTGCCGAGGTAGATAATGAATGATATTGGCGACTTGGAATGAAAACTTTAAAATTGTTATTATTTGGTCTAAGAATCCTTACAGGTATTACTTTCTGTAAAGTAGTTCCACAATTGAGGAGCATATATGAAATTACTCGTTACTTCCAGACCTGTACACATATATATATATATATATATATAGTCATATAAAAACTAAGGACATCTCTTTTAATTTTTCTTTTCTTTTAAAGATTGTTAAGAAGCTTTTAACGAGTCGACAGGCTTTGCACTAGCCACTCCATGGCCTTCACTTTTGAACAGGTATCTGGACTTACACTGGGGCCCCTAGGTTGGATCCACGGAGTGGCTGACGGCAAGGTGAATTCAAGTCAATTACAAGGAGTTAGGAGAAGGAACAGAATTGTCAGAAACAGAAATCAAACTTGCTAAACAGTAGCAGTGAAACAGAAGGGAACCAAGGTAAGATGTACTTGTAACAGGCAAACAGAGGAAGGAAGCCAAGGGTTTAACCCAAAGCTCACAGAAGAGAGTTCAGGAGTTAACTCTAAACTCCTGCCTGGACAGCAACTGTTGTACTATCTCCCAGTATCTCAACAACAAAGGTGCAGTGCCGTCCGTGGAAAGTAGCACAAGCAGAGGAAGCGAGCACAGACAGGGATGTAACAAGGATATGTGGACATAGCTATAAGATTTCCATGCAAACAGCATACAAAAATAAAGGCAATAAAAAGAAAATTCTTACACATTCCCTTTAAAAAAATTTTTTCCATATGCAACTTCCTTCTAAACATATAATAAATATAAGATTTTATTTAATTCTAACTCGATATTAGAATCTCTTGCACCAGGTCAGGAGGATTTCAGATGAACTGATTTTAAAGACATTGACTGTTCACTTCCAAAATAAAAAATATACCGTATATGTATTCGTTGAATGTAAAAAAATATTCAAAGAGAAAATATTTAACCAATCCTCACTGATTCGTTTCCAAAGCTTCTTAGCTCTCTCGCTGGTCTCTGCACATGCCCGACAGGAAGTATATAACTCATCTTTGTAGTTCCTGCTCATGTGACTCCTGTAGCCAATCACTGCCTGCAACAGTGATTGATGTGTTGGTCAATGGTCACACTTGCACCTAGTGATTGGCTGTAGAAAGTACATGTCTGTCTGGACAAAGCAAGAAGTACAAAGACTGGCAGGGGACCCGGGAATGGTAACTTATCTTATTATTTTGCAGTATTGTGAAAAAAAATGTTTTATTCTTAAGTGGCCAGACACTTCCTTTAAGCTGGCCACATATGAGATTAAAGTGTTATTTTCATGACAATAAATGGTTAAAGTTTCAAGGTGCTTGTAAAAAGAAGCAATTTTTCAATTTATCTCTTATTTAAAATCTACTCCGTTTTCAATAACTGAGAGATTTTTAATGATATTGCTTACTGCTCAGTGCATAGGTTACCGGCCACCTCTGCAATCTCTTTCGATGCACAGTGCTTACAAGTTCCTTCCAATCGAGCTTGTAAGCGCTGCTCTAAAGTGTTTCATTGCTCTTGCGCTCACGCGATGCTGCAGAGGCAAAGTGGTTACTGCTTGTAGAATTACAAATAGTGCAATTTGGGGCAGCGCTGTAACCAAGGAGCACACCGCCACCCAGCGAACCAGGAGGCAGAGGAGCGTCGAGCTAAAGAAGATAAATGATGAGAACAGTGTTTTAATATTGGCCAAATCTAACTTTCTAATGTGTACCATGCAACTCTTTCTATGACATATAATTTTGGTGGAAACCAGTGTAAAGAATATTACATTTCATAGCCTGATCTTTTTATTGTCAGGGAAGATATGCCGTCAGTCTGTCAGCGCCCCATCTCTATTAATGTACATTGAGCCAAAACTATCCCAGTTCATTCAGCACAGCTTAAAAGTGGACTGTAAAAAAACAGTATCAAATAGAGATGAGCAAAAAGGTTCTCAGGACCCTGTTCCAGCATTCACATCGATACTTCATGGCACCTGGACTAGATCAGTGCCAACGTCCTCAGACCACATTCAGATGCCAGAATTCTGGGTGCCTCTTGTGATTACTAGGTACATTATGTCATGGCATCACAGGGGCCAAGCAATAACAAGAGGTGCCCAAGATGCTGACTGAGGAAGTTTTCGCACCTGTACTGAATACAGATTTTGCTCCTCTCACCTCAGTCCGCTGAACTCTGTTGTGCTCCACATTGGAGTATGCAGAGGGCCTGGCGTTATCCCATGTGATCATCTGCCGAAGCCTATACAGGGCCTACCAAGACACACATCAAGACTTTTAGTGTTCCTGAGATCAGTTGGTCCATAGCCTCCAGTACTTTTGCCACCTGCATTCCAGACTAATGTCTGCCTTCAATCTTCAGTACCTCCACTATCTGTTCTCCTGGCTGCCTCTAGCTTCCATGACTTCTGTTACATGTTCTCAGTCTTCAAGAACCTCTGCTACATCTTCCTAGTCTTCCAGGACCTCTGCTATCTATGCCCAGTTTTCTGGGACCTCTGCCACCTCTGTGTGGTCTCCAGGATCCCTGCTATCTGTGTGCGCTCTCCAGGATGTCTGCTTCCTGTTTCTGGGACTCCTGTCTGTCTTCAATCTTCAGTACCTCTACTACCTGGTGTCCTAGCTCGCTTTAGTTTCCAGGACCACTGTTACATGTTCTTGGTCTTCAAGAACCTCTGCTACATCTTCCTGGTCTACCAGGACCTCTGCCACCTCTGTGTGGTCTCCAGGACCTCTGCTTCCTGTTTCGGGACTCCTGTCTGTCTTCAAACTTCAGTACCTCTATTACCTGGTCTCCTAGCTCCCTGTAGCTTCCAAGACCACTGTTACATGTTCTTGGTCTTCAAGAATCTCTGTTACATCTTCCCAGTCTTCCAGGACCTCTGCTATCTATGCCCAGCTTTCCAGGACCTCTGCTACCTCTCTGTGGTCTCCAGGATCCCTGCTATCTGTGTGTGCTCTCCAGGACCTCTGCTTCCTGTTCCGGGACTCCTGTTTGTCTTCAATCTTCAGTACCTCTACTACCTAGTCTATTGCCTGCCTGTAGCTTTCAGGACCTCTATTACCTTACATGTTCTTCATCTTTAAGAACCTCTGCTACCTCTTCCCAGTCTTCCAGGACCTCTGCTATCTGTGCCCAGTTTTCCAGGACCTCTGCCACCTCTCTGTGGTCTCCAGGATCCCTGCTATCTGTGTACGTTCTCCAGGACCTCTGCTTCCTGTTCCGGGTCTCCTGTCTGTCTGCAGCCTCCCGTACCTCTGTTACCTATCTTCTGCGTGCCTCATCTGCTTACTGCACCAAAGTCTGTGGCCCATGTGCTCTCCCGAACCTTGCGCTGTGAGGATCCACCTAGCATTTGCACTGCCTTGGTCTGACTGATGAGTAGTACAGTAGCAATATGGATGTCATACCGGGGTCCTGAAAACCTCTTTGCTTTTGCTAGTATCATCGGATTCTGTGAAAAGTGGAATATTTAAAGATATATTTTATATTAAACATTTAAAAATGAAAAAACATTAAATATGAAAAAAATATAAAAAACAAAAACACTTAAAAATAAGTTTTAGAGTAAAACCTGATGTCAATATTGTGACATTTTCTTATAATTAGGGGATAATTAGGGAAGGGGGTGAATACTTTTTCACAACACGGTAATTATTATGCAGATAAATCAGGCCACATTAAAAAGCCGCAAAAACCTTTTTCAAGTTTGGGATAGATTTAATTAATATGCGGCTGCCCACACTATGAGTTATGTGTCTGATATCCAGGGCGTGTTTTATTGTTACTATGTTGCTCTTGTGTCTTTCATAGTGTTATATATTAGACTGTTTTATATTTTGTTATGCACCATGAGTGGCTTTGCCAGACCGGCGCGGTATAAATCAAACCTTGATTGACTAATAGTAAAAAATAGGGCAATCCAAGTTATCTCTCTTTCCTTCTCTCTCTCGTGTAATTCTATTTCGCCTAAAATGAAGCCACGGACGTCCAAAAGTAAAGCAAAACAAGGACCTTGTTAATTCCGATGGAGGAAAAGGAAGGTCAAGCGCATTCTGGACCATAACGCCGAATGATTAGCGACGTTTAATAGCGTCATTTACATGAATAAAGATAATAATTCCTAATATCAGAGAGTCTTTATTACACCAGAAGCCACACAGATATAAAGAATATATGCAAAAAAAAACCACTATTTTTATAAAGTCTGTCCCGTATTAAAAAAACGAGGAAACTATCAAACAAATATTTTGGAGAATTACAATTGTGGGAATGGATTGTAACGTGCAATTACAAGACGGAGGAGAAGTATAAAGCGATTATATGGGTCTGGATGCAATTGGGCTAAGATGCTTTATGGCAGCAACAAAACCGTCCTGGATCATTTACGTCCCAAAGAAGAGAAGGTGACGAACAGTAGGATATGTGGCAAAAAGGTAATAATGGCCAGATGCTTAGTAAGTAGTGATGATGAGTGAGCGTGCTCGGATTAGGTGTTGTCCGCTATGCTCGTGTGCTATCCGAGCGTCTTCAGCGCGCTCGAATACTATGCTCGAGTCCCCGAGGCTGCATGTCTCGCGGCTGTTCGACAGTCGCAACACATGCAGGGATTGTCTAATAAACAGGTAATCCCGGCTGTTAGACAATCCCTGCATGTGTTGTGGCTGTCGAACAGCCCTGAGACATGCAGCCGCGGGGAGTCGAACATAGTATTCAAGCTTGCTGAAGATACTCTATCAGCACATGAGCACGCTCATCGCCAACGTGACCACATGAGGCCAATTGCTGGAAGAACCAAGGACGTGCACCAGTCGAATGCGGCATACAGTGCAGGTGAGGATTTAGGACAGGTGTGTAGAGAGCAAGTCAAATTGCAGGACCTTGGTAGTCGGTGTATACCTGATGGAAGACTTACTGATTGCATCCTACCTGCCGGCATCCCTGATGCCTATTCACAACGTCATGAAACCATCAATCCATGATGAATACTTTGTGCCAGGCTGACAAATCAGAAGAGGTGCCAGGTGTCTCAACTTCTTTTATCTCAGCTCCTCTTCCTGCGGTTTGCTCCTGAAGATTGACGGTTCGGACCAAGACCTCTCTTAGAGGCAACATGTTTTCCACAGCACGGAAGAAGCACGGGGGACTTAACCTGGCGAGATCCAACAATCCAGCCGGCTTCTCTTGCCAACTGTAAAGCGTAGTGCTGGCTAGCGGTGGAAGATCCTTACAGCACTCTCCAAGCTGCATTAAAAAAACTACCTTTATTTCCAAAACAAGTGCGTATCAAGGGAGAGTGTCACATGTCGTAGGGCTGGGTAAAAGACGTTTCACATCCACTTATGCTTCATCTGACCCAAGGGGGCGAGGTGAGAGTCAGATGAAGCATAAATGGATGCGAAACATCTTTTACCTAGCCCTAAACCATGTAAATCTCTCCCATGATACGTACTTATTTTGGAAATAAAGAAAGTTTTTTACGCAGCTTGGAGAGTTGCCATAAGTTCTTCTCTCTTATAATTATACTTTATCTAGTTTTTATTTACTGCTGGTGTTTCCTCCCAAGCCTGGTATACCTTCTTATCCTATAGGTTTTCTTACAATCTATGGCAGGAAGCAGGATCCACCTTTAGTCATTCTCAGTTCTGCAGCCATTTGGGTGCATTTCACTATTTGTTTTTTTTAATAAACCCTTTGCTATCACACGTTCTGCATATGCACGACGGGCCCTTTAACTGTCAGTCTGCAAGAACGGGGGCCTAAGCTCTTGGGTTATATGTACATCCTTGATAAATAAAAGAACATTCGTCCTTCCTAGACCACAGAATAAGAGAAAATCAATTTAGCTCAAATTTTTTTTTTTACCAACATCTTCACATCACTTCCTATCCGAATCGGATGGACTAGAATTTCAATTAACTGGGGAGAGACCAAGCCAAACTGACTGCTCTGCCCCCCTGGTCATGCCCTATAATTGTAGAGGGCCTCGCATTTTTCCACCAATGACACGGCTCACATAAATAGATACACCAGTTCATTTGATAAAGGAAGCCGAGCCTGTCGCTCTTGTCTGAGTGCCAAGTGACAAAGAGACGCGGTGTGTGTCTCTCCAACGTGACTGCAGCATGTTCGTCAAGATCGCGCTCCTCTTATTGTCACTGCACAAGGCACAGAAATTCAGAGAAGCAAAAAA
>VIAB01002163.1:58809-73047 GCA_009801035.1 Oophaga pumilio | reverse complement strand
TGAGGTGTTTGAGATTTCTGCGAGAATGAGCGAGTTTGTGGAGCGGGGAGGTGCATGCTAGGAGAGGAGAGGGAAGAGTTCTGCCAACTTTGTCGGAGCTGGAGGGAGAATGGCGTTAAAACTCCAGTAGTCGCAATTTTTTTGCACAAACTTGCGTTACTCATATGACATTTCCACCCTTCCAAAGCTTCTTTCACCAAAAATCTGGCAAAAATAGCTTTGATGAATCACCCCCACAGTGTTTCAAAACAATTGTGCCAGTCATTAAGCCACCCTACTTCCCAATTTCCCCACAAACTGCACACTAAAAAATAATTTCCTACCTAGACCTCTAAAGTAAAGAGAACAGCAGTCAATGTAGACTAGAGAAATGGAATTCATCGCAGTCCACGGACATCATTGTGTAATATCTCCAGATTATAAGGGGTATTCCCATCTCTAAGATCCTGTCCCAATATGTAGTATATGTAATAATAATATTAGCAAACACCTCCAATAAGTAATGTTGTATATTTTTTCTGATTCGCTATGTCTCTTTCCACATGTGCAAGCATTGCAGGACCTTAAGTATCCATGGTTACGACCACTAACAACTAGCTGTCACTATATCAGTGGTCGCAACCATGGATACCTAAGGTCCTGCAATGCCTGCACATGAGGAGAGAGACATAGTGAATCAGAATAACTATACTAAATTTCTAATTGGAGGTATTTGCTAATATTATTATTATTACACCTACTACATATTGGGATAGGATCTTGGAGATGGAAATACCCCTTTAACTTAACAAACGCTAAGCAATTAAATAGAGGAAGAGTAGACATATGGTAAAGGATGGATCTCCTCCCGTAGTACATAAAAATAAAAAAATAAATACTAAGATATTCTTTCTTTGTTCTGTAAGAAGATTGAAACAGTGAAAACAGTTCCTTTAGCCGTGCGGAATCTCATCACTAAAAATGAATTAACAACGGGCATCCATCATGGGCCGCCTGCCACTCCAATTGAATTATTAGCCGATATTTTCTAAGAAAACAAAGTATCTATATTACTATAGAAAAGATGTATGATGTGTTCCTCTCACGGAGAAAGAGAAGGATTGCTATGGGTTCCATCGTCTTACAATGGTTGATTTCACGCTAGTAAAAAAAAAAAAGAAAACTTGAGGTTCTTCGACTTTTGACTGCTGGAGAAGTTTTTGTTTTCGCTCGCCGTGTCCAAAGATGTGGCCAGCTGTTTATCCCGTCTAAGCACAGTCTATCCCTCTGTAATTCTACGGCTGAGATGCACATAGCTGACTAAGCAGCTGCGACACGGAGCACCACCGCTAACTAAGTTTAGACTATTAATCGTCCCGAGGCCCTGGGGAAGGCCCTCCTTCTATAAACTGGATTTTTTTTTACAGTGGTGATTTCATTAGGTTGATTCAGGAGGACAAGCATTGCTATTAATTTCTGGTCCGAACAAAGGCAAGAGAAATCATCACACGTCCTCTTCTCCGAAGACTCTCAGACTCCTGAGTCCTTAGAATGGGGTAAACCTGGGATCTAAAGTTTTCACCATTAAACACAACCCTTACATATAGAATTAATCAACATAAACTATTGAGTTTACATACAGAGATTTGGGTCGTTGCTGCAGGGGCCCCCTGAGTTGCATCCACGGAGTAGTTGCCCAAAAAATGTTGCAGCATCAAAAACCAGAAAGGCACAAACTGTAACAGAATATTCAGGGGATTGCTTGTTCAAGGCCAGAGGGTCAAAAAGAGCAAACATTCAGTTCAGGGGTTAAACAGAAAGCTAAAAAGGAACAAAGCTGGATCAGAACACTAAAGACTCGATTCAACATCTGCAAGTCACTTTTCTTTTTTGTATTGTGGTGTTTAGTGACCTATTTGTACCAAAATTTTTAAAATGGAGGGAGTAATGCATGAGTTTTGTGCAAAATTTTAAAAAAAGCTCTTTATTTTTGTCTTTAGCTGCTCTTAAAAAATTTTAGCACAAAAAAAAAACACATTTTCAGCTAAAATGTTGCAAAATTTGCACTAAAAAATTTCAGAAGCATCTAAAAATCACTCCGGACTCCAGGGAGAGATTGCGCAAAATTTCAGCAACTTTTTAAAGTGTTGCAGTTGAGGAATCAGTTGAAAACACCTGGAGACACCAACAATAAGAAACATAAAAAACACATATAAAAATACTTTTAAAAACTTTTAAAAAGAAGCAAATTAAAAGAAGAATAAGAAGCAAATGGAAAAAAACAGGCCAAAGCCACCGAACACTAGACAATAGAAGGTGCAAATAATGAATTGGACCCAGAGTCGATCCAATATATCAGCACCTGAGTTGCGTACAATACAGCAACCTCAAGGGACCGGTGTAACACCGGGGTGGTCAATAAGGTCACCATGTGCAATGTGCAATGAGAGGCCAAACGATAAACTTTAGTCAACTAAACCAAGTACAAAAGATAGCAAACAATTCTCCGTACAGTATCGGCTCATCAAGAAAGCCCCCGTCTACCCAGCACAGGACATGGAGTCTTGCTCTGTTCAGCCCATGAAAGGTATTCAGCATCTTCCATCTTGAGGATTGCATGTATTGTCCAAAGGGACAGATTGATAGAAGAGCAAATATTTGGAGAAACTTAACAAAAAGGATTATTTGGACGAAGTTGCAACATTTCTTTTTCATGTAGGTTATTTTTCAAAAACATTAATTTCAGATAAGACTTCAATTAAAGGAAATGTGTCATCAGAAAATGACTTCTTCTTTAAATCTGGTTGTTTTGTTAAATATATTCTTTCCATACCACTATCTATATATAAAAAAAAAACTCACAGAAATCTTATAATGTTCACAATGGCCATTAAGCTTAATAATCATCAACATTAACAGAAATAAACACGTGAAGTAGATCACTCTGTCTGTAATGACTCTATATAATTACATGAGTTTCACTTTTTGTTTTGGAGAACTGAAATAAATTAACTTTTTGATGATATTCTAATTTTGTGAGAAGCACTTGTATATCCCAATTTCATTAATTTCCTCCAGGTTCCGAAATGAAACAACAGAATGTGCCCAAAGAACACAGTTGCTATGTCCTCATATGTTACCTCTGGAATAAACTCCTACGTGTTTCTGAAGTCACTTGAGTTATTTCCAGAACCGTCACTACAACATGCAGATCTAATCTTGGCACCGGTGAACTCTGTGAACTTTCAGACTCGCAAGATTTACACATCCTAACTTAGGACCTTAACTTTGGCACCCAACTGGTTGTAATGTGGATCTGCTGCACCCACCGTGCTCAACACGGACCAAAACTTTTAACATCTGCGTGACTATTTACGTCTATGTGTAGGTGGCAAGGGGATGGTAGTTACGATGGTGGAAGGGTTAAAGGATTATTGCCTCAGTGTCACTTACTTGGCAACTGATATTAGAAGCTAAACAAATGGAGCATATTTATGTGATCTGTCCAGATACTGAGACTTTGGTGGCCTCGATGTGGTCAGTGTGAGGAGATAAATAGCTAAAAGTGGAGAACGTAGCTCTTATAGAGAGTGGAGTCAAAGTTTTCATAAGTTTCTAAACTTTCATTAGTTATTTTCACTCCATGGGAAACGAAATAAATGTTGGCTCATTGAAGGTCAAATCCGAATGCTCCATGGACTGTCATGGTGCTCTTACACATTAGAAAAAAGTTAGACGAAATGGCTGATTTTGACCATAATGGACGGTCGGCAGCTGTTTTGGTGAAATGACCAGTTGGCCAACCAATGTACGTTTGTCATCAATCAAAAACCCAATTGGGCATGTTGGACTTTTTTTGGGTTTGATGTCCAACAAGGCCAACATGGTTTGAGAAGTTTTTTTTGTTTTTTTTTACAGCCGATCATTCGTCTACCCATTTTTGTCTTCAGGGAGGAGTTGTAGGGAACATTTTATCGAGCAGTGTAAGAAATTAGTGAGGTCTTTTCCTGAATTAAAGGGCAAAAGGAGGATGATAAACAGTTTGGATAATCTGCCATGCCCGCAATTATCTTGGTCACCTATTAACAAAATCCCGTACAGTATTAACACATAAAGCTATAGAAAGATAGTTCTTCCCATACATACTATACACTACTCTGATGCCTTGCATTGGCACTCCTACGGTGCTTTATGGACAGCATGCTTACCATAAAAGCCACCCACATTACAGGGATTCTATCAGCACAGAATGATTGTTCAAATCAAGTACCGCTGCTCGGTGCACCCTCGGCACGCCCAAACATTTAAGTCCACCTTCACACCTGCTTGTTTTCTATCTATCTCCACCTTTCTCTGGCTCTATAAAGCCATATCTGTCAATCAAAGAAGAGGAGAAACAGGAAATGGAGGGAAAACAAGCAGGTCAGAGGGTACGCTGAACTATTTGTCCAAGGGTGCACATAGCACCTTTACTTGGTTTGAACAGTAATTCGTTGCTGAAAGAGTCTCTTAAACCCTACAGTGCACAATGTGGAAGGGCAAAACTCATGTTTTTCCTAATGATTGAGGAAATCTAAGCAGTGGTATCACTGATGCCAGGCTCCTTACTCAAGGAAGGAGGAACCAGAGCAAGGGAGACTTCAAATAATCCTGTGTGAACAAGCATTGGGCATTGTTGACCAACAAATGAGAGGCAAAACAAAGATCATAAATGATATATATTTTCTTAGTATATCCCAGATACAGAAACTGAAGTAGACGACTAAAGAAATGAGTCCAGTACTGAAATATTAGGTTCAGACTTTAGCTCAATTCTTCTGCAGCACCCCTAAGGGAGAAAGTAAGTATTGCACATTTAAATCGATAGCCTGCCTATTAGAGTTGATCAAACTCTAAAACTTTGCATACCCTGGACCCCATCAGTAGTCTTTGACCACCGGACAAAAGCATTGCTGATCTCTTCCTACCTATCGGCACAACTACTGATTAATGGGCTCGGTGCAACATCAAGCCACAATGAGAAGATCACGCTGGGCATATTACTCAGAAGAGATGGAAGGGATGTCGGCAGGTAGAAGGAGGTTTGTAGGGCTCTGGTCTGGTGCTCTTGAACTACCAATGTGGCCGTGGGACTAGGGTCCTGTAAACCTTTTTGGTTAACTCTTCTATGTAATGCATGGATACGCCATATCTCCCAAAGAGGTGGCATCTCTTCCCCTTTGCAGTCACTTATGATCCATTTTGAACAATAGGTAAGGGTTCTTCGAAGATCGCATTAAAATAGCTACAAAAATGTAGCATTTGAAATTTGGATTCCTAAACCAGATGCCCCCTCTTAACGTTGACCCTGGTCTACTACGGTAGCAGGTTGAGTGGAGCTTTCTTACTATGGGATCACCGTTTAACACACTTGATAGCTCCCTGTAGCATTTGGTGGTATTTTGCTGAATAATGAGCTATACAGATAAAAGAAATGTGAGACCCGAGCTGCAGAAAGCTTGTTCCTGGGATTTTGTCCAGAAGATTGCTGTAACGGAACAATTTATGCTTAAATCATCAAGGATTAAAAAGAAGAAAGTTAATTTATCTGAGAAAAAAATAGTACCCGTTCTGCAATCTCCCAAAGAGATGCCAAAATTTGACAAGACGCCTTCTTCATTCATCCAGTTCTTGCGTGCCCCTCCTGACCTGGGAAAAAAAAAGAAAGCTGTTGTCTTAAGCTAAATTATCCCGCAGTTTGATAAAAGGAGTAAAATACGGGCAGCTAAGTTTCGAAAAGCTCTCTGGGCTTCCGCTAATGATTATCATTACCCCGACTCTGAACTCTATTGATAAAATGCCGCTGTGTTGTGGAAAACATAACTCGCATCCTTTATAGAAAGAACAGGTTAATTAAAAGATCTAATGAGTATGACCTGATTCTCGGTGGGTAACTAGCTAAGTAGTGGGCACAGGTACTTGAATTCCTCAAACCAAAAACTATATATTTAATTTGATCAAGAACCAAAAATCCTATTAGGTTCTGACTAGAGATGAGCGAATCTTTCAAGGTTTGGTCTGGTTCGGATTGACAAACTTCCTGAAGCTCCTCGAGCATAACCGAACCACATTGAATTCAATTATAATCAAAGTCAAACGCATAGACAACACCTTCAGGGGGGCCCAAAAGCTGCCAAAGCAGCAATGCATGAGGTATCAGGTTCTGGGCCAGCATTTGCAGCTTACATTTATTTTATTTAAGTTCAAATTAAGAGGTGGGTGAGGGAATGGTGTAGGCCTGCTGTGCTGGGAGCCCTGATACATCATGCAACAGCTCAAACTGATTTTCTGCTCAGCCAAAAATATCAGCTTGGTAGACTGCTATTGTTAGAAACATTTAAGGATAGTAACACAGGTAGTTGACTGAAAGTAAGTGCAGGCCTGCCTGTCTGGGAGCCCTACTGCACAGGCAACATACATGAAGGAGACCCAACGTGGAATCCAAACATTTGCAAAAACTAGGGGCAGACGCCAGGAAAAGTGGCATCAATTGACCCACATTAGAAATAGCATAATGGGGCTCTGACACCCCTTCCACTACAGGCAACTCACCAGATGGAGACCCAACTTGGAGTCAACACATTTAAAAAAATTATTAGTAACTTCAGCAACAGTAGCCACATAAGCCATGACAAAGGTGTCACGGACTCCAATAACATGAGATCAACGCATGACACCAAAAACAACACCATCACCTAGTCTGCGCAGTCTGCGACTGGGGTGCAAAAGTCATTGAAGATCCTTGATTTGTTCATCTTGATGAAAGTTAGGTGGTGTACACTTTCAGGGGACAGATGGATGTGCTTATCCGTCAGTACACCACCAGCAGCGCTGACGACACGTTCTGTGAGAACGCTGGCTGCCGGGCAGGACAATACCTCCAAGGCATTGCAGTCGAGCTCAGGCCACTCTTCCACTTCTGAAGATCAAAATGTAGAAGGGTCCAAACCCCCATATGGCATTGATATTGAGCTCGAGGTACTCCTGCACCATCCTCTCCAGTCATTCGTTTTAGACTAGTACTCTGTTCTATTGATGCATGGGCTGGTATAAAAAAAAATGTGCGAAACGACTCACAGAAATTGATTCTGTCACTTACACTGCTGTTGCTGATAATGTTTTTGCGTTGATGATGCGACAATCTCGTGGTTGGAAGTCTAGAACTGCAATGCACACTTTGTGCCTCACTGCTGTCTTGGGGAAAACCACTCTTAAGATTGTCTACAAGCTTCTTTCGATACTCTAGCATGTGCGTGTCCCTTTCAAGGGGGGAAGCATCTGGCAAAGTTAACTCTTGTACCGAGGATCTAACAAAGTGGCAACCCAGTAGTCAGCATTATTTCTAACCCTAAGAATATGGACATCATGTTGCAGATAGTGCAGCAAGAAGCAGCTCATGTGTTGGGGTCTTCAATGAGGACCAAGTCCATGGTGTTTTGGTGGCAAGGTAACACTAAAGCTTGCTTCCTCTGTCCCCTCCCACCAACCATGGACAACAGAGAGGGAGTCATTATCCTCTTCATCTCCTGATTGTTCGATGCCCAGCACCTCTTCCTCCTCCATTTGTTCCTCGGCTCCTGCACCTTCACTAACAGTTAGTCTGGTACTATGAGCCCCCCTTGAACACTGTAAACTACCTTTCCATAGCACCCACCTGTGCGACAACAATCCGGAGCTTAGAGAATTGTTATCCCTTATGCATCCTACTCTGCTTCTTCCTCTTCCTCTGGGACCACCACCTCCTCCCGCTGACTATACAAAGTGTGCTCCAGCATGTAGATTACCGGAGTACTGATGCTGATGATGGCATCGTCAGCTCTAACCATCTTAGTAGTCATTTTGAAACTGTGCAGTAGGGTGAAAGAGTCCTTGATCTCTGCCCACTCTGCAAGCGTAATTTGCTACATGTCTGTACTGCGCTGACCCAGGCTATGCTAAATGACATACTGCACCAGGCCTCGCTGTTGCTGCCACAATCGCTGAAATATATGCACTGTGGAATTCCACAGTGTCGGCACATCGCATATTAAAAGTTTAACCAGTACCCCGAAAGACCTCTGTAGCGGGGTGCAAATGGCGGAAGTGAGCAAACAGCGATCGTGTTTTCTGCAGCAGTGCATCCATTCCAGGATGTGGCAGAGAAATTGCTGAATCACCAGGTTGAGAATGTGAGCTATGCAAGACATGTTTTTGAGGTTGCCCCGGCGTAGGACCGCCACCAGGTTGGCACCGTTATCGCACAAGGCCTTCCCTGGCTCCAGGTTTAGTGGAGACAGCCATTGATAAAACCCAGCCTGGATTCCTGTCCACAACTCTTGAACTGTGTGACTGCGAACTCCAAGGCATATTAACTTAAACCTAGCCTTATTGCGGTAAGCCTTGACTGCGCAGTATGGAGGTGGGCGGGATTCTGTCTGCACTGTTGGACTGCATCTCTCATTTAGGGAGAGGTTGAGGACACAGGTGGAGGTCCTAGAGGAGATGGAGGAGGCAGAAGCAGTGCAGGAAGTGTTAGATACAGAGTTTTGTCCCGCAAGCCTTGGGGATTCCAAGACTTGTGGAACAGTCCTACCCCTACAGCCACCAGAGTTACCCAGTGCCCAATCAGCGAGATGTAACGCCACTGGGCATGATTGCTCGTCCTGGTGTCAGTGGTAAAATGCACTGTCAGACATAGATTTTTTTTTGTCAAGGAACGGGTGATGTTGTCTGCGACATGATGCTGTAGCACAGGTACAGCTTTCTTAGAGAAGTAATGGCAACTGAGCAACTGGTACTGTGGGACTGCAACATCCATCAGCTTTCAGAAACCGTCTGTATCTACCAGACAGAAAGGCAGCATTTCCGTGGCCTGTGGCATGTGTAGGAGGAAACATGACCACATCTGCAGGACCAAGGGCTCGCTGATGTGCTGAGAGACGGTGGAGTGAGGTGCAGGTGGAGATGTTATGGTGGACTGAGAAAGATGTGGTGTGTTTGGTGTCTGAGGAGTCACCATCCTCTTTTTCCTGCCCTGACAGCACAGGACAGCACGTACTCCTCAGAGTATCCTCAGGATCACCTCCACCCCCGGGGATTAGCGTCTGGTCACGAGGGTTTGGATTCTGCTCGGACCCTATTTCGACCAAACCCCGGATCCAATTGAAAAGAATTTTGGGCATTGGTGCAGATGCTTTCCTATTCTTGAGTCTGTTAATCTTTGGAGCTGACCTCTGATGCCCATGGAATAGAATGTGTGAGCAGCTCTGCAGACTCACCCATCTGTGGTTCCCCACAGTCAGTTGGGCGATTGGAGAGTTGTGACGCGGGGGGAAATAAGGGTACTTGGGGTGCCATCTCTGAGGACTGTACTTTGTGCGATGTTAAGGTGGAGGAAGAGGAGGAGAGGCCACTTCATACAGTGCATGCCATCCGCTGGAACACATGCTCTTTCTGGCTCTTATCTACAAGGTGTACCGCTGTGCGGCTGCCAAAGAAACGCAGTCGAGTAGCCCATCCAGTAACAGAAGTTGTCAGTTGGCTTTGGATAGACCGAGCTGGTATTTGTTCAGTTGAGGATTCATTGACATTACCACCTACCCCACGTACATCTCGAACACCAAGTCTATTCCCCCTTACACCACGACTTAACTTTTTCCTACTTATGTTGGATTTACCCTTCCCCTCTTTTAACCAGCTGTTTCAGAACCTTAGGTCCAGACCTGTCAGTCACCCATCACTAAATTAACAATCAGTATTTATTTTCTGAGATAGTGTTGCTGGATTCAGATTCAGGGCCAAAATCCAAACAAAATCGCTCATCTATACTCAGGATCAGAAGTACAGCTGCAGTGGAATGGAGCAAGGGTGAATGCTGAGATGGCAAAATGAGAGTTAACCTGCTGAGCTGTAGGTATGCATTATCAGAGTCGGAGCACAAATGGTGAAGCATTCAAAACATAAATGTCAAAATACTAGTGGGCTTTAAAAGGCCTAGCGAGATGATGCCAAACTCCAGGCAACCTGCAAAGCCAGACATGGAGCACACCAGAGTTCAGTGGACTGGAGCGAAGGAAGCAGAGCTCAGACCCTGGGCAGGTGTGTAACAATGGCAAAGGGAGAAGCAAATTAAAATTGTGATGAACCAGGGTTGAGAAAACTGCAGCAAAATGAAAGATTTGAAGCAGAGGAGAATCAGTAATAAGAAACTGGTGTAGCAGAGCTGAGTTACACATGAGGCTCTAGGTAGTGATGAGCGAACGTGATCGGATAAGCTATTATTCGAGCATGCTCGGGTGTTATCTGAGTATCTTGGACATGCTTGAATAATATGTCCGAGTCCCCGCGGCTGTATGATTCGCGGCTGTTAGACAGCAGCAACACATGCGGGGGATTGTCTGTTTGTTAGGCAATACCCGCATGTGATGCAGCTGTCTACTGCCCCAAAACATGCAGCCGCAGGGTCTCAAAACTATTATCTGAGCACGCCCAAGATACTCGGATAACACCCGAGCATATTCGGATAACATGTTATCCAAGAACGTTCGCTGATCACTATTTAATACCTGTCTAAGGCGGAAATGACTTGTGGTAGAGCAGAGTATCCACTGATGTAGGAAAGCTTGATTTGTCACAAGTCAAAGGTAGAACATGCCCTGTGGTATAGCTGAGTGCTCACTGATGTAGCAGATCAAGGTGTGTGAAGTAGCTCCAATAGCAATGAAGCAGTCCACAAAAGTGGCATTGACACCAGCTACCTAAATACTCAAGAGGTGACCCACCACCTGAGTCAGCTTGTAGGACCTGGGAACATAATGCCAGAGGTGTGCTAGGTTTGCAATCCAATGTGTTAAGGAACTGTAAGAGCAAACAACAGGAGGAGGACGTTGGGTCCAGAGAGGTGAATAACAGTTGTCCAGTGAGGGTAACTCTATTACTGCACCAAAATCACAGATTTTTTTCCATGACATGGGGACTTACATTAGATGAAACCTTCTTCTGACTGCAGCATTTTGGCAGTTATTAAAGAGGTTTTCCGAGATCAGAAGAAAATTGTGTAAGAGGATATGGCATGAAATTAAATGCCTTTCCGGTGCTGACCACCTTTTTTTCTTTACCTTGTGCAGCCAATCTACCCAAGTAACCACTGCAGCCAATCACTGGTCTCAGCAATCTCATGCCATACACTTCTGAGGCCAGAGATTGGATGTAGTAGGGTAAGGAAAGACACGTAAGGAGACCGGAGTGGCGGCTGTGGATAGGTAGAGGATTTTAATTCCATTCTTGGAAAACTCCATGCTCGTTACTGCTTTTTCCAATCTTAAACTTGCACAATTTAGACCTAGGGTTCATAACTACTATCGAAAATTATTCAATTTCAATTTAGGGCTCTGGTTCCCAATCTTTTACTGTCTATGAAGACACAGGGGAGGCACCAAGGATAAAAGTGCTGGGTTTGTACAATAGTCTAACCAAGTTTTCTTATAGCAAAACAGTGCAAATAAAATAGCATGAGCCGGTCCCCAGACAGTTTTCACTGAAAAATAAGTTTTATTTTAAGGAGACAGATTGTCAGTTTGCAAATTTTGTGAACTGTTTTCTACATTGTCTGGTTAATAAGTGTCGATGTAAGTTTCCTGAGTGTTGACCTTATATGCTTGCAGCTGTCATGTTGACCTTATACCCCTTCATGGTGTAACCGTTATTCACTTCCTTTTTCTAAATTGGTAATAAAAAAGTATGTTTGTCACAGTGCCGGGCAGACAGGCTTTGTACGGACAGACTCTTGTGTGCGCTTCGTCTCTGAGCAGTCACCTCCTTTAAAAAAAAAGCTCTACCTAAAAAGGGATTTCCACAACACTATATATGCATATATAAATGTATCTGACTGTTTTTGTTAGCGCATTCCAGGAAACTGGTGCAGCACTAGAGAAGTATTTTAGAAATAAACAGGAGATTTGGATTGTAGAAGTGAGTGTGAGATCGCTGGCAGATTTTTCAGCCTAGATGGTGGTAGATACAGATGAGGGGGGTTATGAGGCGGTGCAGCACCCTGGAGAGCTTTTGCGGGTGAGAATGGTAAGCGGCTGGCACAGAGCAGAGGTGTGAACAAGCTTTAGTTGAGCACTTTATGCGTTCCTAATTCAGGTGATAAAGGAAAATATACAGTATAATAATCATAGCAGAAAAATATATCTTGTTCTTCTCTATAAAATATATTTTGCCCAGTGCTAGATTGGAAAGACATTGTTATGTGCGTCGTGCCTTGGCAGGTGCCAGGTCACAATCACAGCATAGTACCCATGATGATAGCCGGAGTACAACAGTGCCCAGGCAGACAAATGTACAATAATAGGGTCTTAATGGCAGCAAAAAAAGATGCCACCTAACTGTTCAAAAAAGGGCTAGCAGAAAAGGACAGCAATCATCTGCATACATTTACCAATTATCTGGCAAAGCTGCAGAGGCTTCAATATACAGAGGCGGACACAGCAGAAGAGGCCCCTGTGTAAAGACATTATAGAGACCCTTTACAGTCCAATAACTCATCATAATGCACAATTCTACCTGCTTTGGAGGAGGGAATGGACCCCCTGACCTCTCGGGCCCCTGTTGCCCCAATGGTATATCTGCCCCCGTACTGTACTTTCAGTATAAACAATATTTAGAATCTTTCACATGAAAACAAAAATAGGAAAGTGAATATCTCAGGAAACTACTTATGCAGCATTGATACATTTAATCAACTTTTTGTAGTATGTGAACCATCTGATAAATATAACAGGACATAGAAGTGTAAAATATATAAAAGTATAATAAACAATAATAAATTACAAAATTAAAGTCTAATTGAAATAAACGTTATAATAACACAACAGCATTTGTACAATATTGCACCTTTTATTTCATATCTATCTATTGATCTATCTCTCTATTATCTATCTATTATCTATCTATCGATCTATTATCTATCTATCTATCTATTATCTATCTATCTATATATCTATCTATCTATTATCTATCTATCTATCTATCTATCTATCTATCTATCTATCTATCTATCTATCTGTTATCTCTATCTATCTAGAAAGTGGTGGACAGGTGGCTATGGTATCTCAATGGCCGTCTCTTCTTTTCATGGCTGCCTAAGGTAGAATTTGGGTTCCTGAATTTGACATGAGGTCTGGCCCTATCTGTTTTGCCCCGGGGGCCGTTCCCGTCTGCAATCCATTTGTGATCTTGACGGAACAAGTAGTGAAATCATGTTTTCTAATATTTATGTAAGTATAAGAACGGTCACAATAAGTAGCAGGTCTTGGATGCGAGCGCCGTGCGCGGCATTCCCTGGGATTTCCTGCTAATTATATTGAATCAGAATAATCCAGCGAGAAACGTATTCAATTACAGGTGTAGTTTATTACCAGGATGAAAAGATTGCACATAAAACCGCAGGTGTCAAACCTTCCTGTGTGAAAACATAATTACAATCTCAATCCTAAAACGCGGCTCTTCTGCTATTTCTACACGGATCCTAAAATGGCTTTACTGCTGTTTTATGTATTAGGAGCTCAGCACATAGAGGGGCCTAATGGAGGTTTGGACGGATGTGCGGCCCGCGCTGCCGCTCCTATTAAAGCGCTTTACGACATCAGATACAATTTGGGCTCATGCACGCGGCCATATAACGTCTCTATATACTATAGAGATAACCAAATATGTGATACGGCATCATTAGTAGTCTACGTAGCAATGGCGGTCCTCCATATGTCCCCTCGCTCATATGAACGAAGGCAGATTTCTCTTTTTTATTGAATTCTCTATTAAATCAATAGAAGAAGAAAAAATGCACTATTCCATCCACTGACATATTAAAGAGGTGTTTTTCCCACAAAATTTGGCTTCATAATGCAGAGTCTTGTGTCGGCACCATATGGCGGCATTAAGAGCGTTTACTGCTTTGGATTAGGCGATCCCAGAGGCTACAGGTAATACAAAAGTGAAAATTCTGGAAAAATGGATTAATATTTTTTTTTTTAATGATACATTTGAAAAAAAAAACAACCTAAGAATAACACTATAGAGGTCGTCTAATTAAAGCTTATTTCATTTACCAAGAAATATTATGTAACTGTCTGTCCCCAATCTTCAAAGGCTAAAATTAATTATTATATGTACAACTGTTTATCGACGTAAATACATTTAACGTTATGACATACAGGTGTGTAACATCCAACACCATCA
>VIAB01002162.1:38119-52000 GCA_009801035.1 Oophaga pumilio | reverse complement strand
ACCCAAAAGTCATTATCTCAGTAAATTAGAACAATTAACAAAAATCTGATATTGATGACCGGACTACCCCTAAGACAAGAATGCAAAAGCTCATTTATGTATCTGTTTCTGTATAATTATGTAGCAATTTTACAACCATAGCAATGCATTCTTTCATGCATATTATTGGATTATTTCCTGCACTTCTTGATTCTCGTAACCCTGACTTGACAGGTTACAGGCATGTCTTCTTGCTGAGAACGTTGCTTTTTTAGTCTTTTTTTTTTTTTTCCAATAACTGGAAGCCAAAACCTATTTGATTCTGTACTGCAGTCAACCCAAATTTGGAGAACATGTAGGGTGATACTTCTCATGGTGGATGACTTCCAGGTGTTCATGGGTTAAACAACACCCAGTGATGCTATTGATAGTCACTGCAGTGTTGCTTCCCTTATGCTTTCATGCCATCTTCTTCTCCAGCACATAAGTGCTTGTGACAGACCTTTATTTTATGTTTTATATTAAAGAGCAATTTATGATTAAATGTTAATGACATAGAATTTTCACAGTGCGCCCGTATATTCTACCAGTTTGAACATTTTTCAAAGAAGCACACCAAAACCCACTGTTTTCCATGAATAAGTAATAAAAAGCATGTCTGCACATTATCATTCATGCATTCTCTAGTTACCCGGCCAGTCATTAACCCTTGCTGGGCTTTAGTCACAAGTTTCCTGTTTAGTGACAGGAGCCATGCTGTGTACCACTGGTACCACAGGTTCTGTTACGTGTCTGCTTTTAGAACAGAAAATAGTTCAGCGTGCTGCATGTTTTTCCATTCTGAAAAATGGCCCCATTACAGAACTCCGTCAGACCCTGTAATAATCATTGGGCCCCTCCACTTCCATTTGCATCATTTGTTTTTATATACTTAAAAACGCAACAAAAACCTTTTTAACATGGAAATTGTGGTTTTGCAGTAGTTGCAGAGGCACGAGTGTTTGTCCTTGGGTGAAAATGTTATCTTGTGCGCATGGTTTGATATTCTGATTCAGACTTTTAGTATAGCCAATATATAATCATTACATAGACATCCGAGTGTGTGCAAACTGTGTAAGCCTTGTGTATTTGAACACATCACACCAAATAATGATTGCATCAATACCATCTCCTATGTAAAAAGACACCACCTAATGAACCAGCAATCAAATGTTTAAACTTCATTCACTCTTGATATTTAAAGAGGTTTTCTGGTTTCAGAAAAGTTTTGCTCCAAATGCAGTTTGTTTTAAAAAAAAAAAAAAAAAAAACACATCCTGTGCCTTTTATTCATCCTGGCTGGGTCCAGTGCCGAGTCTCTGCCCGTGCCTCTGTTTACAGTGCTGGCGTCACATCGGCGGTCTGCAGCCAATCCACACGCTCAGCGATTCATTCTATTTACATATCACTGACCTCAGTGATCGTCTGCAGCTCTGTTGACGTGACATCATTGCTGCAGACAAACAGAGACCAGGGCAGTAATGGAGACTCAGCGAGAGGGTGAGTAAAGCAAGGTTTAATTTTTAATTAATTTTTTTACATAACTTTTCTGAAGCCAGAAAACTTCGTTAATCATATTGTATTTACATTTGCATTTTATTTTATGCTACATTTAGAAAAGGAAACGTTTAGAAGCTTGTTAATCCAGTAGTATGTCAGATCTAAAATGCAGATGTATATTGTGCACATTTACCAATTAGGTTGATGGGTATGGTGTTTTTTTTTGTATAACCTGCTGAACTGTCTAACCCTTGTTATTTGGTAAAGCCTGCATGCAGATGTGTTTGTACCTTTATTTTTTGTTTGTGATGTCTCAAATTATTGATATCCGATGACTAACATTTTAATTGTGGGTACATTTTTTACATTGGGGGTATGAAAGTGCTCATAATTCTACCTCTGCAGGTAGCTTCCATAAATTTGTAGTGTATTTTTTACCTGGTATAAATATCACTGTTTGCCTGAACATGTTATTGTTTTCATTTCAATCACGTGTCTCTCCGTCCCTGAAATATGGCCCTTCTGCCTTGTATGTAATTCTAGTAAGCCTATGAGAATCTTCTTGAGGCCCACACCCAAGGCGTCGCTCACACACAGTGGGCACAAACCTCAACTGCCCTGTGCCACTGTGGTCTTTCTGTTGTTTTCCTGCAGCATCACTTAATCTTGCAGGGAAACGGCTGCTTAATTTGCAATACCACGTGGCCGATCGTAGTGACCGATTTTGTTTTGCATGTAAATACTTGTTTCCCTGCAAGATAAAGTGATTGTGCAGTGGAAAGACTGCAGTGATACAGGGCTGTTGCGGATTTAAATGGAATCTGTCAGCAGATTTTTGTTATGTAATCTAAAGACAGCATGCTGTAGGTGTTAAACAGAGATTTCAGTGATACCTCTATTGTCAAGCTCTGAGGTTTTGTTTGCTTACAATGATGTACCAGGTGCTTATCATTGCCATGACTAGCTGGTCTCGTAAGCCATGCTCCGACACGCTCACTGCCTATGGACTTTGTACATACAGAGCGTGGTGTGGGCGGGGCTAGCTTTCTCAGCTCTGCTTCATTGCTAAATCTAAAAACGCTGATTGGATCAGAATGGCTGCACCCAGTAATCTACCATAAGTGATTCATCACCCGATTCAGCTTTTCTTTGCCTACGTCAGGCTGCTCTCAAATGAGGTAAGAAAAAACAGCGGTTAGATTCCCTTTAAGCTACAATGTGAATGATGTCTGAAAGGAATAAATGTATAATTGGAAAGAGGGGTACAATGTTTCAGGGACGGAGAGGCACAGGGACAATAACATTTTAACAGTGTCATATTAAGAACAGCAGCATTTACACCAGGTAAAAAAATACACACTTATGGAAGGTCCACTGTAAATGGAATTTATCTGCAGGTTTATGCTGTTTATTCTGAGTTTTCCACCCCTCCTTTGTGAGCCTTGCACATAAAAGCCGTTCTATGTTGCGTGTCTACATTGGACGTTATGTTTCTGAATCCTGCTCATACAGGTATTATACAGGTTTTTAAATATATCAGATAGGGATATATCAAGGTTTCTTTTCACAGTTTATATCATCTCCCATACACCATTCACAGATTATAATGTTCCGTTTTCACTTTTTAAAGCCATTACATCTCGCCACCCCCTAATTAATTACTCAGGTGATGATTAATTCTTTTTCCTGCATTTTTTGGGGGAGGGGAAATAAAAGAAATCAAATGGCATTTATCTTTAGATTCATGAAAACTCTAGATATTCAGACCCTGAATTATTTAAACTCCCCCAACACATACACTTTTGCTTTTCAAGCATAAGTTATAATTTAATTAAAAACTTCTGGCGCATTCCTGGCGTTTTAAATATTAACGTGTTCCATGGATCACTTTCGATTATCCACCGTCATGAAATTCCTGAAGATGTCACAATTTTAAGGTTCCTGAAGTTGCACTCAGAATTGTCTGTTGATGCAAGAGGGATTGTGATAATTACACACATCCATTAGTATCAGCAGAGGAGATAAACATCAGGGAGTCTTAATGGGCTTGTCTCGGTGACAGCCAGCAAAGAACATTTGACATAATTAAGGATAGATTTGATTCATTTGAAAATATACTCTCATTATAGGTGCCCACTGGAAGTTGCACTAAAATTGTTAAATTCCCCAGAATAAGACTATAGCGGCTGGGAAGCTTTTGAAATCCGCTGTGGCAGTCATCGGAATTATTCACTCCTCTTTATGTCTTTCTGCTGTCAAGTTCACTTTGCGTTTCCTTCTACTGCGAGCTCTGAAAGAGACAACCTGTTGGCTCCTCTCTTGCAGATTGTGCGGAGGTACATCAAGGACTGGTTGGAGAGGAAGAAGCCTCCATTTGGTGCCATTAGCAGCTGTGTCCTTCTCATGATCATCTACACAACCTTTTGTGATACTTTTTCTAACCCAAATATTGATATGGACACCTTCAGTCTGGTTGTGATTATATTTATCAGTGAGTGCACTTTTTTTTGCGTTTTTATATTAAATATTTATCAAAGTTAAAGTATTGAGATCTGATGATAGTGACAACTAGGCAATCTTATTTGTTATCATCTGCTGCCTAGAATGGTCACATCTTATCCTACATGGTGTAAATAAATATTTGATAATGTGTATTGTGTTAATTGCCGCATTACAAGCAATGTTTATTGGTAATGGAAGAGAAAAAAAAAATGTAATTGTCTGCTATTCCCTACCCAGCCGGTATGCTGTTTATGAAGTCTCAATCATTAGCCCAAATCTATCAAAAGTGGAATTATTTTGTCCAAGTTAAGGTGGTTGTCCATCCCTGAGTAAACTTTTGTCAAGTAATGTGCACACTGTTAGGTTTCGGCTATGCTTTCCGGTTCCAGTGGTTATCACGCGACCGTATGATTTGCTTACTTGTAGTCATGTGTCGATTAGAGTCTCTGTTCTTGCTCAATAGAACATTGAGTGAAGCGGCAAATCTGATACTTGTTGTTGTGTGACAACCGCTGGAGCTGGCAAGCATAGCCTATCGGTGTGCACATTACACACTGTTAAGATTCAGCAAGCTGCACGACTTTCTGAAAATGTAGCCAGGGGTGGACAACCCAAGCCTGTCTAATTTGTTGAAATATTCTACAACATAGTTATGACTGCAAGTATTTTTGATAAATTTGTGACAACATGCATCGCTGCCATCAACTTTCACAGTAGCAAAAATAAGGCACTTTTTCGACTCCAGAGTCTGCGTGGAGTCGATGGAACTTTTTTTTCTCATTTCTGTCATAGAAAACTACATCCCTTACAGCTTAGTCGAGCTCTTGCAGGGGGAGACTTTACACCGAACAATGTAATGTGAATGTGAGAGTAGTTTTCACTTCCCTCTGCAGAGATGCTAAACTAGCGAGAAATGCTGGAAAGTTTTAGCTTTGACATTTCGAGTATTGTGACTGCTGCTCTGGACGAAGACATCGGTTATAACGAAGGATCGGTACATTAATGAAATGTATTTCCAAAAGTGCCAAACTAGAGTCAGTAATTTTATATGCAAACTGTAAAAAGTGTTGAATTTTGACTAGCTAACCCACTTACTGCCCTGTTCTGTACATTTATGGGGATGGCAGCTGGTACTTGGTGTCAGAGACATAAATGTGCAGTATTACAATGACTCCGCAGCCGAACTTACACCATTAACCCCAGGTGTTGGTTATAGCACACATACTCTGCTACAAAAGCCACAATCCAAGATCCCACCATTTAACACCTTACATGGTGCAGTTATTAGCCACTACTGCATATAAGCAGTTAGACATATCAAGGAATACGCTGCATTATGAATATTGGAATAAATAAATCCAAAATAGATTTATTTATTCACATAGAAATATGTGATTCTTCAGATTTTGTATTAGTCTAGCCTGATGAAGAGACCTGAGTAGTCTCGAAAACTTGCAATTTGTTACCATCTTTTCAGTTAGCCATTAAAAGGTATCAACCACTGAGGACTCTCAAGTCTAAATATTTTTTTAAATCCCAAATAAGAATTTTTCCCTGTACAAAATACCTAAAGTGGCTAAAAGGCATAAAATGGGGAAAAAAAATTTCCATAACACAAATGCAATTATTATGTTATTTATTGAATTGTTGAAACTTCTTTATTTCATAGTCCAAAAGAAGGAATACAAAGTGATCACCAAAATGGTATTGAAGGGGTTCTCCACTACTAGGACAACCCCTTCATGATCTAAATGTTTGGCCCTAATAAAAAATAAAAAAAGCTTATAGTCTGCTCCCGTGTTGGCGCTGTTCCAGCGGTGTCGGCACCCGCTCTCCCGTGGCTCTTGTGCGATTGTGACACGTGAGCGTGGATCTCAGTCAGCGCTAGCGTCACTGTCTCGGCCTTCTTACAAATTGAACATGAAGAGGAAGTCAGGTCTGCGGCTGCTATCACTTTCTCTTCCTCTTAAATTCATACAAAGGTGGGGACAGTGACACCAGCACTGATTTGGCGCCGAGGTCACGTGTCATAACAACTGCACGAGAGCCGCGGGGACATTAGTGCTAACACCGCTGGAATGGCGCTGGCACAGTAGGTGAGGATAAGCTTTTTCATCTTATTAGCGCAAAACATTTACATCAAGAAGAAGTTGTCCCAGTAGTGGAGAACTCCTTTATTGAAAACTACAATCCATTCCGCAAATCATCATTTTGCATAGAGCTTCTGTCAACAGAAAAATAAAAATGGCATGTTTCCTGGAATGCGGCAGCACCAAATCATATTATATTTTGCATGTTCCGAAAATGGTGCCTTCTTATAGATAGTGATATGAAAAACTGAAAAAAAGGGGAAAAAAAATCAAAATAAAAAAAAAATGTAATTTCACATAATCTGATTTATTCAATACATAATTTTCTGATGTCATACTCCCCTTTTGGAAAAGAAAACCTCTGACAAAAAGCAAGCCCTCTCTTGGCTATGTTGTTGGAATAAAAGAAAAATCTATGACACTCTTAATGTGTAGCTGAAAATAAAAATTGCTGCATCTTAAGAGAGGACCTGTCGCCTGGGCATGGGTTTCTACCCCCAATTAAAGTGGCGCTCCCATTAGCTATTTTCCCCCTAAACCTGTGTAAATGTTAGGTGTAGTGGCATTGTGTAAGTATACTCGCTTATCGCCGTCTTCTCTGGTATCTAGCGCCGTTTTGCTCCACTTCTAAGTGATGTCGCCTCTCTGCAGACTCTCAGGATCACACTGCGCTCTGTCTAACCCAAAAATGACTTTTCCATTGAAGCTTTAGAATGAGGCCCCATAGATTTTCATTGGAAAAGAGACTTCTGACTCCTACATAGAGCACATTGTGATCCGGAGAGGCTGAACTGCTGCCATGTGCCTCAGTAGAGGAGCGGGACGGTACTGGATACCGGAGAAGGCGGCGGTGGATTTATTAACACACTGACACTACACTAACATTTACATAGTTTTAGGGGGAAAAACAATTAATGGGAGTGGTGCTTTAGCTTTCTATGGAGCTTGACCTTTCAGTCATCTGATGTTTTATTTAATTTACAGTATGTAGCGGCTGTATGTCCATGTGTGTGTCCTTTTACTGCTGATCTAATGTATGCCATCACCTGTTTCTCTTTCAGTATTTTTTATCCAGCTGGCATTTATGCTTTTAACATTCCTGTTTTCTACTAGGTAAGTTCAATGTTGGTCATTTTGATGGAAACTGTTAATTCATGTAGATGAGGCCCAAATACCATAACATCAGCACCACAGTGTTCTCATCACATAATTTATGTACTGCTTACATAAATTCTTTCAGAAATATAAACGTTTCATCTAGATTTAAAGGGGTTGTCTGGTTTTGCTCACTTCTGTATTGAGAGTGAGCAGCGCCACTGACGTAGGATATGCACACACTTGCTGGGACGCATGCACTATTTGCAGGTATTGCGGACCTGTCCTGTTTCTAATGAGTAGTACAATTGTGTAATACCTGCCAATCATAGTCGCATCCTAGCAGGTATGTGTAGACTCTTGTCTGTAGAGCCGCAAAGCTCCCAACAAACCCTTTCATTATTTTTTAAGTCTCCACCTGGGAGCAGCCTTTGAAGCTAAAAAATAGCATACTGAAATACTGCAAAACACTGCAATACTTTGACGCTGAATCATCACTTTCCAGCCAGATGGAGGTCTCCTCTTGTCCAGAATCTGCATACATTTTCTGTTTTAGCTAATTAACCTTGGAGTAATGATTCATTTCTTTGTTTTACTTGAGGTTGACCATTTTCTCTTTAGTGCAGCTATCTTCACAAACTGACCAGCACATCTGTCCATACAGTGGCTGCTGAAGGATGAGCAGACCTGTCCATCAGCCGCCTCCAATTGTAAAACGTCTCACATGGAAAAGCTACCTTTCTATTTAGAGGAGGCTGATGGACCGGTCTGGTCACACAATCCTCCATGACCAAATCTGCATTTTATCTAGGAGAATATCACATTCTACAATATTCTTGCCTGCAAACCAAAAGATACTGTGCTGTAGTCCTAAAGGACCTCCGCATAAGACTGAAGTCCACCTGTCACTGCATGGATGGATGTCCTACAATGGATCATGCTCAGTGTTGCGGCTTCCATTATAAACAGAAGTTATGAAATTTTGAAAGATTGTGATCTAGGCTGCCGATCACCCAATGAACAAGCAAAATGTTTATCTGATTACACACAGTACAAAATATGATGTGTACTGTATAACCTGACATTAAGTCTCCTACAGTCATCTAGTTAATGGAAAAGGTCTGCTCATGAAGATCACAAGTTTTTAAAACCCAGTATTTCCAAATGTCTCATAAAGTAATATTTAGTTGTTTCATATTCGCACAAAATGATCTGTAAGGGTATGTGCGCACGTTGAGTATTTGCTTGCAGACATTTCTGTAAGGTTTCTGCATCTCTTGTTAGCAAAAACACGCTTTTTGCCTGCGTTTTTGTACAGCAATTAATGCTTTTTTGAGCTAAATAAAAATATTAACAAAAAATGTTTTGTGATGTAATTTGCCAATATCCCATGGACATGGTTTTTATACACTGTCACTTTATTCTGCCTGTTTTCCTACATGATTGAAATCACTGAGATATGTATAATGAATAAGTGAGGTATTATCTTACAATATGGCATATTAATATGTGCATTTGCAGTCTTGTAATGTTGTACTGATTAGCTATATATGCATATAATTACTACTATTTATTTATGTGGCTTTTTTGCCACATGGGTATATGAAATGCCATTAAGCTGCTTTTTGTATATTTTACTGGCTTTGAGTGTTTTGGGGACTAAATTAAAAAGTAATGTTATAACATTTACCTCATGATTATTTCTCAGCTTAACTTCTCCTTTTTTATCGGTTAGTAATTGACATTTGTTTAAAAAAAATTATACTCTATATTTTTGTCTAAGGGAGTATATTTGCAGGTTTGTTGATAGGCTGTATCTAAACAGCAACGGTCAAAAATCGGCGTGCACCACGATACCTGTTAATTTTTACAAAAAAGGAAAATAAAAATTGTGTGGGCACCCTCATAATTTTCAGAATATTCTGGGAAGAAGCCAATAGCCATAAAGGTTACCAGGCTATTAATATCAGCTCACAGCTGTTTGCTTATCCTTTACTGGCTAGTTTACAGGGGAAACCCAGAAAAAAAATTACTTAGTGTCCCCCTATAAAATCTAACCAGCAAATGCTACACAGACCACTGCAGGCTAATATTAATAGCCTAGGAAGGGGCCATGGTTATTGGCCCCCTCACAGACTAAAAGCATAAGCTCTTAGCCGCCCCAGAAATGGCGCATCAATATGATTCTCCAACTCTGGTTCGTAGGCCAGAGTCACACTACCGTAGAATACAGACGAGTGTTATGCAAGAAAACATTACATAGCACTCGGACCAGTGTTAATCTATGGGGCAGCTCACATGACCGTATTTTTCTCAGGTGTATTCAACGTGTGTGTAAAATTGCAGCATGCTGCGATTGTACGTGTATATCGTCCGAGACTCGCCAATGCAAGCCTATGGGGGCAAGAAAAACTCGGACGCCACACAGAGCATTCTTCTAGCTTGCGAGAAATACGCACACATTTTCTTAATTTCAGCCCATTGAGCCATTAAATTCAATGGGGAAAATCGGTGAGAAATATAAAGCCATACAAATGTCATATGGATACACAGGTGCGAGAAAATGTCATCATTGCATTGCAAATGCATTACACACGGATGAAAATACGGAGAACACTTGTGAGACTCTCGGCAGGGAGACTCAGACCGATTTTACATACATTTAGTGTGACTCCGGCCTTAGCCTCGCTCTTCCCACTTGCCCTGGTGCGGTGGTGGGTTGATGTCACCTTTGTATTGTCAGGTGACATCAAGCCCAGAGGTTCGTAATGGAGAGGCGTCTATAAGACGCCCACATTACTAACCCCATAGTGATTTTATAAAAAAAAGAAAACACACCCAGAATAAAGTCCTTTATTTGAAATAATGACAAAGACTTCTTTATTGAATCTAAATTAAATCATATTCACATCATAGCCCAGTCCATTGAAGCCATGGTCTCCTGTAATAAAAATAAAATAATAAGCGCCAATATTCCTCACCTGTCTGCCTAGAAGATTATAATTCATAATGTTCCACGACGATCTTGATGACTTTGAGAGCAGTCACTGATGAGCTCAGGTGATCTCACTTACGGCACCATCCCTTTGTGAGAAAGTTCTCATACAGCGGTGATGCCATAAGTGAGATCACCGAAGCTCATCAGCTGATGAGCTCTCACGGCAGCTCAGCTCTATACGCTGCGGGAGCGATGACGCTCCTATCAATGTGTATCTGGCGGGGAGTAAGAGCTGTCACATCTCCCAATGTGACTGTTCTACAAGTGAGAACGCCATGGGACACTCTGGATTACGTGGATTACGGCGGACAGGAGAGTATATGGTGGTTTATTATTTTTGATTGTTTACAGAGGACATGGGCATTGGGAATTGGGTGTGAAGGTGAGTATATGATTTTTTTATTTTACATTTTTTATAGAAAACAAGGGCATCAGGGATTTGTTATTAGATGGGTATGTTTTTTTATTTTTATTTGAATATGGTTTTAATTTCTATGTTTTTTATTTTTTGTTTTAAGTTTAGGCACAGGTGCCAGCTGACGAGAGACTACTTCTCCCATCAGTGGCGCATGCTGTCACTGTTATCAGTGACAGCAGGCGTTAGCTGATGGGAGAAGTAGACTAATCAGCCGACGCCTGCTGACCTGCAGTAAACTTTTTATTGCGGGTCACAGCTACAGGGTCAAGCTGACATCTGACAGCATGACCCCCGCAGTGCTGTGACAACGGTAACGATCTTTCTGGCGGAAGCGTTAATGCTGATCAGGACTGCCAGTTCCCATAGATGATAGCGTGGGAAACACCATAGGAAGTCCGTAAAAACTCAGCAAATCCGCGAGCATTTTTATACCTGCGTTTTTGCTGTGGATTTGACTGACTCAGTTGAAGTTAGTGGGTGAAAAATGCTAAAAATCCGCACAAAGAATTGACATGCTGCAGCAAAAAATGCACTGCAAATACTCAAGGAAAATTACTGATCATGCGCACAACACTTCAGAATTGTCATTGAATTAACTTGCATAAGGATTCCCTAGCGTTTTTGTCTCATTTCCATGCTGAAAAAACGCAGCGAAAACACACCAAAAACGGCCTAATAGATTGTTCAGTGCGTATAGGCTGCCATTGTCAGAATCACAAGTCCACCTAATACAGTGTGATACGGTGCCGAGAATGATGATCTTTTGTGCAGCACAAAAAAAAGTTTCATTCAGTGAATGAGCACTATGCTTGGCTTTTCTAATGCAACACATTTTAGTAGTTCAAAATATTTCCTTTTGCCTTGTATATGTGCTTTTAAACTTTAGTAATTAATACTTTATTTTCTTGCAGTAAAAACACTGGCTTCACACCAGCAGATACAGTTGCAATAGTATTTTGTTCAACACATAAATCACTCACATTAGGTAAGTTAAAGTCTGAATTAAACATGCTTTGAAATATGTATGAAATATTTTTTAATACTTTTTTTTAACTAGTATATGAATACAAACAATTTTTAGCAATTGGAATTAGTTGTTTCCTTTTTTTTTATAGCTTCTTTAAAAAATAAATGAATAAAACTTTATCATGTTTTCGATAATGTCTGTGTGCTACAGAGCAGTAAGATAGGAATTTGCCTGTGTGTATGCCAGGTATGGGGTATACCATAGCAGTTAGTCTGTGCCCACTTGTTCAGAGAGATCTGAAGATCAGAGAATCAGCAGAGGAGAAAACTGATGATAAATGCAGGATAGATTTCCTATAATGGCCATATCTAGTGGTACTCCTCATGTGTACACATCGTATGGCACCTTATTATGACTTGTCACCCAGGTTTGGCACGAAAGTCTGCAGTCAATCTGTCTGCATAAAGACAAAACGCTAGCACAACCCTAAAAGGACGAGGTGCCTCCGGTAGGTTCCCAAACCATAACGTGTAGCATAGAAGATCGGGCACACTCAATAAGTGCAGTGAAAGTATTTAATGTGAGGTACATACAGTAGTCACAACAAACGTTTCGGTCCTAACCGGACCTTCATCAGTGTGCTAATGGATAGCAGAACGCTGGAGAGCATGCATGTGTGCATAATAGAAAACCTTTCATAGATAAAAGGGACGGTACAAATATGTCCTAAGTATTGAGGGCATCAGACAGTGGAGATGATGATAGAAGCAGGGGACCTCAGACGCGGTATCCACCGCAAGTCCTGCCTGACTGACACTGATGAAGGTCCGGTTAGGACCGAAACGTTTGTTGTAACTACTGTATGTACCTCACATTAAATACTTTCACTGCGTTTGAGTGTGCCCGGTCTTCTATGCTAATCTGTGTCTGCAGTCTTGTGAATCCTCACAGCGGGCACTGTTAGGATTCTCTGGGGCCAGCGGCAAGACTAGGCCGTAATATGACCGCAAGTATACAATTTGCATCTTCCCAACAGCCACATTCCAACTAGAAGTGGTCAGGCTCTCTCAATACAAGTGACTTGAGCGAGGCCGCACACGTTTAGTTTGATTGTAACTGGAATCAAACTGGAAGTTTGCTTATTGCATGTTTGCAGTCAAATGACTGCCCAGTCTTGCCATCAACACCGGAGAATCCAGACGGTACACACTGAGAGGATTCACAAGTCTGCAGCCTCTTAGTGACTGCAGACTTTCGTGCCAAACCTGGGAAACCCCTTTAAAAATGGAAGCACATATCTTAATCTGCATTACAGGTGAAGATGTTGTAGTGCCCTCTAGATTGGAGACAGGAGTAACAGCAGCCGTGATAAGAGAGGCATTAGTGTCATCACCTAAATCTTTCTTTCATTTTCTGGTTGTACAGCAGGCAAAGAGGAGTAGATCTAAACATGCACAGCCCTCTTGATTCATTTCTTTTATTAGTATCTTTGCCATTGATTGATTAGTACTTGATATTAGTACTTTTCTTCTATTGATTGATTGCGGATGAAGTGACTATTTGACCTTTAATTATGAAGCTCCACATTGAAAATGACATTGAGCTATAGCTTCTTGTAATCCTGCTGGAATACCCGGCAGGAAACCATTTGGAGTTCATTCAGGATGATCGAGAATGCCTCGAGAAAGCCGAGTACTATCACTTGAACACTTCAGAAATAAAAAAATCACTCTATAATGGAGTGTTAGCTGCTGATTTGCACATGTAAATCACTGGAAATGTAATGTGTCGTAATTGTATCTGGGAAAAAAAAAACCTTGATGGATATTCTACACAAGTTTATAGTGGAAAGGTAAAAGCTGAGCTGTACAATTGCTATCTGAGAAAAGTGAATACATAAAGAGTGTAGATGTTATTCATAGAGGATAGGTAATGGTAATGGCCAACTATACACACACCTTTCTTATTCTCGAATATACTTCTAACGAGTATTTAACTCTTTTGTAGTCTCTCCTGTTTCATGTGTTTGTGATCTGACTATGACTGTGATATCTTGGAACAGATATGTAAATTTCGATATATTACTGCTTGATCATGTTCTTCCTCCAGTTATGCCCATTCGTCACTTTGTTTTATAAAGATTTCTTGGAACATTGGATCTTTATGATTAAGGGTGGACATACCCGACTTTTTGGATACAGGACTAGAACATGGTACAGTTTAACACCTTAATTCCTTCCGACGTACTATTCCATCCATGTGACCTGGTACTGATTATCACAGCTGACACCTG
>VIAB01002162.1:7454-17610 GCA_009801035.1 Oophaga pumilio | reverse complement strand
TTTTTGTGATAAAAATGTCATTTTTATGCCAAATGGTATAAAATTCTGTGTCACACCCCGAGATCTCAATATAATTGCTTCCCTAGATGAATTCATTGAGAGGTGTAGTTCGTAAAATGGGATCACTTATGGGGGGAGGGGATCCTGCTGTTCTTGCACCTCAGGAGCTCTTCCAGTGGATGATGAAACACGCAAACCAGAACGGTAAAATCTACACTATAATATGGCGCTCCTTCTCTTCTGAGCTTTCCACTACGCCTAAAAAGTTTTTCCCAATTAAATGTAGGGTATTGGCACACTCAGGAGAAATTGCATGACAAATTGTGCTGTCCATTTTTTTTCCTATTAGCCCTTACAAAAATTAAAAACTTGGTGCTAAAACAACATTATAGTGGTAAAAATGTAATTATTGTTTTCTTACCACCCAATGTTCTAAACATCTGTGAGGCACATGTCGTGTCAACATGCTCACTGCACCCCAAAATTAATTGGCAGAAATAATTTGTAGAATGGGGTCACAGATAGAGGGGTCTGTTCTGGAACCTCAGGTCAGGGGTTTTGCCAATGTGACATGGCACCCTTAAACCATAGCAGCAAAATGTGCTCTACAATATGGTGCTTCTTCCCTTCTGAGGTTTGCATTGTGCCTCAAAAGTAGTTTTTGACCACATATGTGCACGCAAACGAAATTGCATAACAAAGTGTACTGTTCATTTTATTCTTTTAAAAATTAAAAACTTGGGGTCAAAGCAACATTTTATTTAAAAAATTGATAATTTTCCATTTACTCAGCCCAATGTTACACAATTCTATAAGTCGCATGAAGATTAAAAATGTTCACTATACCTCTAGATGAATTCCACAAGAGGTGGTGTTTCCAAAATGGTATCACTTGTGGGGATTTCTGCTGTTTTTTTATGTCAGGGACTTTTCAAATGTGACATGGCATCTGTACTGCACTGTACTCCAGCCAAAATTGCTCTCTAGAATTCAATTGGCGCTTCTGAGCCCTGTTGTGCGTCCAAGCAGTAGTTTTCCACCACATATAAGGTATCTGTGTACTAGGAGAAATTGCACAAAAAATTGTATGAACAATTTTCCTCTGTTACACAATCGGGGGCGGAAAATCATTTTTGCAGTAAATGTATTACTTCATTTTCACAGTTGGTTATAAAATTCCGTGAAGCACCCGTGGGTTCAAGATGCTAACCACACCGCTTAACAAATTTCTTGAGGGCTGTAGTTTCCAAAATAGTCACTTGTGGGGGATATCCACTGTTGAGGCACATCAGGGGGCTCTGGAAACATGACGTGGCGTCCGCTATCTATTCCAGCCAATTTTGCACTCCAATAGTCATATGATGCTCCGGAGCAGAGAGGAGTGTGATTGCAAACAATTTGCATCTGTCGTCAAAGAGCAGTCAGTGTTGGGGAAGGAGAGGAGCAGTAAAGCTGAGCTTTGTTTAATTACAAACATGTCAGCAGCTCTCATTTCACAGCACTGTAAACTCTGCTGTACTGCCCCCACACTCTCACTGCTGTGAGATGAAAGGTGTTTCTAATCACACTCATATTTGCTCTACTCTGGGCACTTTGTAATCAAACACAGCTCTGCAGTGAGAAAAGCAGGGCTGTCTGTCATTACATGTCTCAGGAACTCTGAACACCTTTTATAACCTATTGTGGGGAATGTAATTTCTTTTTCCGTATATTGCTGCTTGTTTATGATTGCTCAGCGTTATACATGAGCACAAGTACACGCCCCTAGAGAAGGATCCCAGGTAATGCCCCTCTGGACTTAACAAAAATTATATCCTAAACTTTTTTGCAGCAGAGAGGAGAAATTAATAAAAACCTGAGCCCAAAATCATTAAGACTGGTGGTGTTTTCACTAGTCTTGACGAGGGGCGCATCTGAGTCAGATGCGCCTGATTTATTAAGAGGCCTTTTGAAAGTGGTGTGAGCCTTCATAGGCCTTATGACAAAGCTTACTCTAGTCATGGACTACAGTAAGAATTGTGGAGTAAGGTATACCACAACTCATCATAAACTAGATAAGTGTGCATCACTATATTTCATGCCTCACCAGCTCCAGAGAAATAGGCTGAAACTGGAGGGAAAAGTGTCAAAATGTTTGCAAAACCTCGGATTTTTGCAACTATTTAGTGTTTTGCCTGGCATAAACACTTTGACACTGGGCCTATGATTTATTCAGCTCTGCAGCTACTGTTTTATGATGTGGCCAGTTCAATGTGCTCAAACTAGTGAAAAGTTTTTGTTATGTAGCAAAATAATTATAAATTGTGACTTGCCTCACGAAAAATTGGATGCATAAATATTAAAAACTGTTTTTGTTCAATGAAATGTTTTATTATTCAGAAAACGTAGTGAAACTCTTCTGTAAAGAGCTGTGGAATATGATGGCGCTATACAAGTAAATGATAAAAATAAAAAACCCTTAATTATTTGATAATTTAGAGAAAATCGTCACTCACTTGTAAATTTGCAGAATTTGTAGACTTTTATTGGGTACTCTTCAGAATACAACTGTAATTCGTTTTGGCTTAAACAAGCATTTTTCAAACCAAGTCTTTGAAAAGTCTTGTGTTATAGTCGAAACACGTTACTTTTGTATTCTGAAGAATATAGAATAAAAGTCTATGAATTCTGCAAATTTACAATTGAGTGCCGATTTTCTCTTGCAATTTGAAATGGGTTGCCAACCTTAGACACAAGCACCACATACTTTGAGTGCCGAATGGAATTGATAATTGCATGCAAGACAGCACAAAGTCAACAGTGTCAAATTAAAAATACACATACATTATCAGAGTTGTAATTTTTTTTCACATTCTTTATCTCCCTAAGAGCTATTAACAGTATTCTAAGCTGAATATACCCAAAACTGGTTCCATTTTAAAAATACAATTTAGACTTGGCACCTAAAGGGAACCTGTCACCAGAAAAAAGCACAACACGCAGATGTGGGGTTAGTCTGCAGGTTAATGGCATTAACCTGCCTGGCTCCCGCACTCAGAAGAATGCTGCAGGGAGGAAATGAATTTTATTCCCCCCCTCAGCATTCCAGTTTCAGTCACAGGGCCGGCGCCAGCGTTGGTTCAGTCACCGCTCTGAGTGTAGAGAGCAGCGGCTGTAACCACGCCTCGTGCCCTGACTGACAGCCGGCCCAATGCAGAGCGGGTGTCAGTGCAGGGGGCGCAGTTACAGTCGCTCTCTGTGTATACTCAGAGTGATGACTGAAACAGCGCTGGCGCCGCTCCCATGACTGAAACCGGAATACTGCAGGGGAAATAAAGTTCATTTTCTCCGAGTAGCGTTTGGGTAAGTGCGGGCGCCGGGCAGTAACGGAACGCTATTAACCTGCAGATTAAACACATATCTGCAGGTTAATAGAGTTTTTTCTAGTAACGGGTTTCCTTTAAGAGCTTAGTGTATTGACTATGTATGCTCTGTAGCTGTGTTTTTATGTGTAAACCAGTAAAGCTAAGTTGCTGTAACATGTCCTCTCATGAGGCTTCATTTTATAAGAATGTCGTTATAAATATTTTAGCCAGCGAGTGTGGGTCACAGATTGTTTCCATTATGAGATAGCACTGTAGTAACTTCTAGTAGCATATGTATTGAAACTTAGTTCAGTAGTGAATTAGTGAATTGGGCTAGGACTACATAGAGGCTGATGAGGAAAAGCTTTACTATGAAATATGTGATTTTTGAACTTTTTTCTTTTTTTTTTAAATCAAGAAAACTTTTATTGAAGCAACTGACAATACAAACTTCATAACAGTGCAAAAGTTACATTAGTAATGTAATCCTCAATCAATAAAGCAATGTTGTTATACATAGCCCCTGTTATTTAAACTGAGTTAACCTCCACCCTCCCCCCATTAAACACCCCCTCCATCCCAAAGGACCAACCACTACCTAAGGTTCATGGAGGACTTTTCATAAATAAATCCAAACTGTAGACCAAGAGTGATTTTTGTACTTTGATATTTGTATCCTGGTAATTACACAAAAATATGATGAAGAGAATACATGTACATGTGACTCTCAAGTAACTCATTGGTCTCAATTCATAAAGACTGGTGTTTTGTACGCCAGTTATAAAGAAGGTAGTGCAGCACTAAGGTACACCCGATTCATTAAAGGAAATCTGTCAACACACTTAAGCGGTCTATATGGGCATGTAGGTCATAGAAAGTTTAATAAAATTATACCTTGATATCTACAACCTGATGTTTTATTCCATTTTTAATCTATTTAAATTACCTGTTAAGATCTATGGACCGGACATGGATCTCCATGAGAATCTCCTGCTAAAGCTTATTTTCAATGAAAGTGGGCATCTACCAGTGTGAGACATATAATGGCTGACAGTCTGCTCTCCTGATCTTCATATCTCACACTCTTAATGCCCCCTTTTATTTACAATAAGCTCTAAAGACAGATTTGTGGGGAGGTCATAGATCTCTGGAACATAGATCTAACAGCTCATTTACATATTTAAAAAAATGTATGTTTTTTTACTGAACTTTCTATATATAAATAGGTTAGGAGGATTGATAAAACTATTTACCATGTCGCAGAACTTTTGCAAAATTGAAATTTGTGTAAAAATTTTGACAATTTTTTTTTTTTTTTACACCAGTCCTGGCTAGTTCCGCCAAAGTGGATGGAGTTGGGCCAGGCAGTGATGAAGCCCACCCAAGACACTCATAAGTTACGCCACTAGCGTAGCGCAAATTATGCCAGAAATGTATGCTTAACCCCAGATGGAGTATCATTTCAAAGCCGAATAGCAATTGTTAGATGTGCCAAATTCATTAGAAGGCATACATCTCTAAATGTATTTGGCGCGTCTTACTCCAACATGCCCCTCTTTAAGACTGGCCTGAAAACCTCCAATCTTAATGTAGTTTTCTGCAACTATTTTTTTTTTTTTAGACTGTTCTACCCGATGCCGGTTCAGAGCAATCTGACACCTACTGCCTGCAATTATGCTGCTTCAAATCAACAGAGCAGCTCTTCCTCTTATGGTCTGCTCTGTCAAAGGGCATGACTGCAGACATTCTGCTGATTGACAGCCGGCTTCCCACAATTAGGCAGTGGGGAGCAGGCTGTCAATCAGCATGACATCAACAGTTACGTTCCGTCAACAGAGCGGAAGAGAGGCAGCTGCTCTGTTGGCGTGACATAAGCGAAAACCGCAGAATCGCTGGCACGATGTTCCCGAGGATATCCTGCTATAGTTCTAAGATCAAAGTTAGATTGCTTCCAGTGGTAAAGGCGTGTGTAGCTTTCTTTATGCATGTACCAGGCATGTCTTCAAGGATAATTTTGAGCTGACAGAGATCGGCAACAGGCAAGTAGTTAGCAACTACCTGCCAGTTAGTTCTTAGGCCCATAGTAAAAATAAATAAATTAGCCCCGGATAACCCCTTTAATAAATTGGGAACTTACTGTTCATTCCTTCTTATTAAATTCTTAGTTGTGGCTATAGAACTAATCATTAGGAAACTCAGTGAGCCTCTAAATATACATAACCAGAAAAATGACATTAACGTCTTAGAAAGTTGCAGGAATATTTTCTCCCAGGTTACTTCAAGTGTGACCTAAAGGGGGTACAATAAAGAATATTCACCTATTAACAGAATTATTGATAAAAGTTTGATTGCTAGGGATACCACAACTAGGACACCTGTCAATTACATGACCAGGGTTCCAGTGCTCATGCAGTGGAGGATTGTGAATGGTGGAACAATTGAGCATGCATCTTGCTGTTTTATTCAATGTTTTGGGGGCTGATGGAACATTATTCACCTGTTATTAGCAAGGCTGGTTTCTCATGGGCGTGAAGCATGGAGTGTGTTCTGATCGGAAAGCGGTTGAACTGGCTTTTGCGATCCCAGCTCGGCCTTTATTTCACAGACATGTGAAAATGGAAAATGGACCACACATGTTGGAATCACCACTCACTCTGGGAAAGTGGCAACTCCTGAACTGTCTGTTTAGTCTAAGGGATCCCAGCGACCAGACAAATATTGCCTGTGGACACGGGATAATTGTCCTTTGCAGACAACCTCTTTTAAAATCTATGTCAGCAGGATTTCACTCCTCAACCTGTCTACAACCTCAATTGAAAATATTAACTCTCTTAGAAATTGATGACCGACTTAACAAAAGGCTGTAAAAGGGATAATAGTGATAAACAGCTGGAGCGTGAGTTTTCAACCAAGTCACGTGTCTGTATAAAAAGAGTGTTTAAGAGAAACAGTCTCTCAGAAGCAACAATGGTCAGACACTCGCCATTCTCTGAACTATGTTAAAAAATTGTGAATCAATTTCAGTAAAATGTTCCTCAACATAAGACTGCACCCTATACAGTATAATAGTCCAAAAGATTCAGCACGGCCAGTGGTCAATATTGGATGCTCATGATAAATTGTCCCTGCATTAAAAATGTGGATCATTTTGTCATGCAAACCTTTGCATGAGCTCAGGAATACTTCCTGAAATCATTATCTACAAATAGTTTGCCATGCAATCTACAAATGCAAGTTACAGCTCTATTATGCAAAGAAGAAGCCGTATATCAAAATAGTCCAGACGAGCTGCTGTTTTCTTTGGGCCATGAATCACTTAAATTTCACTGAGGAAAAATGTTCTGTTTTCAGGTGAATAAAACTTTGAAATTCTTTATGGGAACCACTGACGTTGTGTCCTGCGGACACAGCAGGAGGACCATCCATCGTGGTATCAGTGCACAGTTCAGCAGCCTGCCCCTCTGATAGTATGGGGTCACTTTTGTGGCTATGGCATGGGTAGCATACAACTCTTTAATGACATAGTTAGTGCTGATCATTGGATAGATGTTTTAGAACAAAATATGCTTCCATTCAGACAACTTCTATTTCATGGAAGGTCTTGCATGTCTCACAAAGACCATGCTAAACTACATACAGCATCCATCACAACAGCCTGGCTTTACAATTGAAGCGTTCGATAGATGAACTTGGCCGCGTGCTGTCCAGACATTTCACGAACAGATAACATTTGGCACCTTATGAAACTAAAAATCCGGCAAAGGAGAACTAGGACTGTTGAGCAACTAGAATCCTACATCAGACAAGGATGGGACAATATTCCTCTCTTGGTCTCCTCCTTCATAGACGTTTACAGTCTGTTGTATAAAGAAGAGGGGACGCTAAATACTGGTAGACATGGCCCTATCCATACTTTTTTGAGATGTTTTGCAGCCATCAATTTCTAAATTACTTTATTTTTCAAATGCATTGAAAAATACCTATCTTTTAGCATCTGATGTTGTGAATAAAATGTGTCTATAAGAGATTTCCAAATCATTGCATTCTTGTTGGCTTTACATTTTACACCATGTCCTAACTTTTTTGGAATTGGGATTGTATATGCTCATGTAGATCCTGCAAAGACTAGGCCATCCATACCTTTAGCTAGATAATACTTTCTTTCATTACCAAGACATCTGCATTTGAAACAACATGCAAAGGACGCTGAAGTGCTTTCAGCTTGCAGAAACTCTTCCAAAGCCTCTGTCACTATGGCTGTATTCTCTATCCAGCACCATCTTCTACTGCTTGACTGACAGCTCCTTTACTTGAAGTCTCCCAACAGAAGAGCTGTCCGTGAAGCATAAGGTGACTCTGGCCGAGGAATAGAACTGGAGCGTCAAAGGCTCTGGTAGCGTTTCCACAAGTCTTAAGCACTTCAACTTCATTTGCTTATTGATCCAAATGCAGATTCCTGGGTGATAGAGGAACAGACTGGCTAGGTAAAGGTATGGATGGACTTGGCTTTATCCGAGCTACATGCGCATAAAAACAGTTTGGGAGGTGAAGTCTTGCTGTCAGATTCCCTTTAATGTTCACATGAAGTGTTCCTTTCTTAGAGCTCATACCAATGAGATGGAAGTTCCAGTCCCCCTCAGTGTAAGATAAAAGATTTCTTGTACTGTCTTGTTAAAAGAAAATAAGCACTTGAAGGCCTTACTTGGCAGATGCCAGCTGAGAGACCTGCTTATGGATTATACTGCGGTGTCAAACTCTGTTGGGTAATTTTAGACAAATGTGTCATGTGTGACATGAAAAACATGGCAGGCTGTACATTAGTGATTTCCCCAGTGCTCCGAGCAGGTAGTAATGTGCTGGGAAGTGCTCTGTCAGGGCTGTATCCTGCGATAGCATTGGGAGAATCTGTTTGGAGAGAAATGACTTTAGTCAGAGAAGAATCCATTTGCAATGTGTGCCTCCTAACATCTTTCAGACAATGCATTGTATTAAAGAGGCATTTTTTGATTAATGTTTTATAAACACTTTTCAGCATGACAGCTTAAAGTTCCTCTAAATGCGTGCCTCCATGAAGCCAAATGCCATCTCATAAAGTGTCGTCAACCAGAGTGACTTAGAGTCCCTACCTTTAGAGCATTAAAATTAGTCTGCTTCATTTCTACTGCTCCAGCGATAGCCAGATGAAGAGACCTGTGGCCTCGCATTTGCTGAAATGTGTTATCTGGAGTGGTTTTTATTCACGGATATTTGTGCTCTACTTTTCTGTCATCCAGAGTGTTGTGAGAGGCTATAGTTTCACGCATCAGTCATTTTACCAGTGCTAGTTCATAGCGTTGTAGAAATCAAAACTTTTTTTTTTATTTTTCCATCATCCTTTGTCCTCGAAAACTGCAGGGTAACTGTGAATTAGACAAGTACCTATTAATATAACCAGCGTCCAGGACATGGCACATGTCATTAACGTGCTACACTAACAGATATTTGTATGAACCGCAAGCAGCATAACCACCGCCATACTGTCCTACAAGGTCACAGAATTTATTTCCCACCGAAGATTAATGACAAAGTATTTATTCCATCTGAACTGCTATTTTTTTATTACCATTGAATACATTGGTGCTTATTCATCAAACCTCTTAAATCAGAATTCTTGCCATAAAAATGTTTCAAATGTCACAAAAGTTTTGCACAAATCGTACTGGAAATTTGAGCAGAACATAGCACAGAGGAGTGGGGCCGAACACAACTAACAAATTAATTAATCAAAAATTGCAACACGAGTAGCGCAAATTATGACAGATGTATTTGCCTGCTGTAAGTGGAGTACATTTCTTACTCTGGTGCACAGCCTCTAAAATATGCTCCAAATTCATCAAGAGGTGCCTGCTTCTTATGGAATGTGGCGCATCTTACTCTAGCGGACCTTTCATCAAGACGAGCCATTCTTCATAAATTCTCCCCTGAGTTTCTATTGTGAGAAATAGAAAGTGCTTGAGATATTACATAATAGAAGAGTAGATGATATTCTTCTACATGATCTTATACACGTTGTGTAACACCGGACTGATCTCTGACCTGATGTGATGTATGCTGTGAGAGATAAGTAGTAAGTGATCATTTTCAGATAAGTAATAGAATTGTCTTTGTCTCCAGGTATTCCAATGCTGAAGATTGTGTTTGCGGGATATGAGCATCTCTCATTAATATCTGTTCCCTTGCTGATTTATCACCCGGCTCAGATTCTACTTGGGAGCGTATTAGTGCCAACAATAAAATCCTGGATGCTTTCCAGACAAAAGGTAATGTGCACGGCTTATTGATAATCACACTATCGAAGCGTTCTGGTACTGAACTAGTGCAAATAATTGTTGACGGTGTTTAGGGATATGTACGCATCGGCACTGATTGTTGCCTGATTTTGCATTTAAGGAGCAATCTATATAGTATGCATTACAGACTTAGCAAAACTATGGGAATAAAGCCGCACTTGTATATGAAGCAGCAGGCATATGAACACATGGACCTGAAATCCCGGCTACACCAGAAAATCAGCAGGGGGTTGAAGCTGTGCTGATGTATGACAACCATTGAAGACCGCAGCATCCAGGTCACAGAGACCTGACATCCAGCATGTATTACTGGAGGATAGGACGTCCGAAGTCTGAAACTATAGGAGAAGGTTGTGCTGTCTAAAATTTACTGAATCTTTTCTTTAAAGAAGCAACCACTAAGTAACAATTGCATCATTTGTCTAGTGTCTATAGTCTTTAACCTCTTCACTCCCAGCATTTTTAGTTTTCATTTTTTCCTCC
>VIAB01002161.1:154123-172758 GCA_009801035.1 Oophaga pumilio | reverse complement strand
CCAAAGTAAATTTTTTGTGAATAAAGTAAAATGTTCATTTTTTCTTTGCACATGAAGGGTTAATAAACTTCTTGAATGTGGTTTTGCGTACCTTGAGGGGTGCAGTTTTTAAAGTGGTGTCACTTTTGGGTATTTTCTGTTATATTGACCCCCCTACTCATTTCAAATGTGAGGTGGTCCCTAAAAAAATGGTTTTGTAAATTTTGTTGGAAAAATAAAAAATCACTGGTCAACTTTTAACCGTTATAACATCCTAACAAAAAAAATATGTATCCAAAATTGTGCTGATGTAAAGTTGACATGTGGGAAATGTTATTTATTAACTATTTTTTGTGACACCACTCTCTAATTTAAGTGTACAATAAATTAAAAGTTTGAAAATTGCTAAATTTTTTAAATTTTTGCCAAATTTCCATTTTTTCATAAATAAACGCAAGTTATATGGAATAAATTTTACCACTACCACAAAGTTCAATATGTCATGAAAACATATTCTCAGAATCAGTGAGATACGCTGAAGCGTTCCAGAGCTATAACTTCATAAACTGACAGTGGTCAGAATTGTCAAAATTAACTTGGTCATTAAGTACCAAATTGGCTCTGCCACTAGGGGGTTAAATGATTAAGGTTTGGGCTATATTGCAAACGTTTTGGGTCACGCAACTTGTCTAAATGTCTACTCAAGGCCTCATTCATTCATAAGTCTGTTTTTCACCTTCATGTTCTATCCTTGTTTTTCACAGAACATGTACCCATTATAGTCTATGGGGCTCTTCACACATGTTTTCTTGAAGATGAAGTAGTCTGCAAAAATCACAGAGACATGTCCGTTTTTGAGCTGAATTATGGATCTAAATTACCCATATAAATCTATCGGTCCATGAAAACCATTGACAGCACATGGTGATAGCATACAGCAGTGTGCAATCCATGTGATGTTCATGATGTTCATGACTAAAGGCACTGTCACACTTAGCGATCGCACCAGAGATCACGACAACGACACGACCTGGCGAGATCTCTGGTGTGATCGCTATATGATCGCTATTAGCTTCCAAACACAAAGATCTCATCAGAGATCAGCGATCTGTATAACGACCTCTGCAGTCATTGGGAAAACCTAGTCCCGCCTGCGCCGCTGGTAAAGTCGTTCATAAAGGGCGTCACACTCAGCGATTCAGGCTCACCAGCGGGACACCAAGGACCAAAAAATGGCTCAGAACGTTCATAAGTGATCACCGACATCGCAGCTTGGGCCACATCGCCGCTACATGTCACACACAGCGATGACGCTAACGAGGTCGCTGCTGCGTCATAAAATCGCTGACGCTTAAGCGATCTCGCTAGCGATCTCGCTTAGTGTGACAGTACCTTTACATTGCAATAGATAGGGGAAGCTTTACAACTTATTTATTTTTCTTCAGTTAAAGATTACTTTTAAAACACTAATGGTAAAAACTGACAAACAGACCAAACACAGAACAAACAATGATGGAACTCAAACTGAAAAAGTTGAAGAACAACAGTCTGCATTCTTAGTGTGGGGTTTTGGCTTTCTGGCAGCCACTTAGATACACACAGGCACCGAGTTTTCATATCAAAACTTGATATAGCAGGCATTTCTCAGTCTTTAGCATAAACTATCCACCATGACCAGTCTTTCTCCAGCTTCAACAAAACAGATTCTACTGAACTATTCCTAGATGCCTGTTATTAGCCCTGTAAGGCCCAGACTAGAGTATGAAAGTGACCTTTCCCACCCAGGCTCTTGTGGTCACTCATAAATCCTGGACCCAAAATTCAGTCAACATAAAAACAATCTTAAATTACTTATGAGAAAAAGCATGGAAGTCTGAATTAATAGTGCTTTAAAAAAAGTAATAATAATAATAATAATGAAGACTTAGAGCTACGAATTGGTTGTAAATAAACAGGCAGATGACACACAGTTCACAAGCTAAAGATTAATGCCCCAATTTATTATGACTTGTGTTTTGTACGCCAGTCTTATGAATGGTGTGTGCCTCTGTGCTCTCACCAGAAATGTTATTCTTGTCAACTTTTCTGGCCTAAACACTTTGATGTACCGGCCTCTATTTATGAAAGTCACAAATATCTTGCAACCTGTGACCAAAAATCCAACTGGTTTTGGGGATGATCTGCGAATCCAAGTTATTTTGACTTTTATTTTTATTGGCATTTTGAGAGTTTTCCAGATGAACTGAAACACACATTATTTTTCTTTTAATTGTTGTGGTATGTGTCCATATTTATCTTTTTAGTAGCACTTGTAGAAAAAAAAACGATTGTCAAAAGTGGGTAATACTTGAAACTGGAGCTTCAAAGGCTTTAAAAGAGAACGAAAAGCATGCTCAAATTGAACGCCATTAAAGCTGCGTGCAGAGAAGTGAATTGTAGAATTAAAGTACCGTAATTGCTTCCTAATTATTTCTGTTTTTTAACCCAGGATGTAGGTGTTTACTAATAGTTTGTTTAATGTCTTAATCTAATCTTTTTAGTGCCCGAGGAACTTATAAAACCAACTGTTTCTGAAGGGGCTTCGATTTGCCATGCTGAGAGTCTGTGCCAGCATTTGGAGAGCCTCAAACTTTGTGGAGTGGATGGTGAGGATGAGAAGCAGATCCAGCAAAGCCTCAACGTGGTCCTGCTGGCAATAGATGAAGACAGTTAAGTATTATGCTAATCTCTCCGAACACTTTCACCTCCTGCTGACTGAGATGTGTGAGTGATGTGCAGCCTATCTAGGTCATGGACAATGCGACCAAAGTAAATCCTGCCGTAAAAATAAAAAAAGATTTTGAAGTTCATGAGATGGAAAATAAGTTATTTTCACGCACCTGTGATCACTCAAGAGCTTCCTATTAAATGTTGCTTTTCTTCTAAGGACTTGTCTTTCTCTTTCACTGTCCGTACAGGGGGAATCCATAGACACAGTAATTAATAAACATGCTACAGAGAAGAAAAACATAAAAAATGCTTATAAATAACGCTATAAGAACTGCTTAAAATGTATGACTTTTACGTAGCTGCGTTTGGGCAAAACCCACGAATGGGGAATGCCGTCTTCAATGAATTGAAAACCAACCCTACAAACTGCACACTGTATGGACATGGTTTTAACACTATTGGGCCCAGAATGATCTGCTGAGAAGATTGACAAAGGGCCGATTGGTCTGTGGGCCAAGTGCATTGACAATGCCTGCCTTGTATTATCAGTGTAGTGTCCATGGCTAGAGAGTTTGAAGGGCATATGGTGACTTGGTCAAAGGACCGCGGGTGGTGCAGGTGGTGCAGGAGCCAGCAGTGACAGCTCTGAAAATGCTCATGATGTACAGGAGAGGTGAGACAGGAGCCTGGAAAGCTCTCTGTACACTCTACCGTCCTCATACATTATTCCATGTGCTGCTCCCAATAGAAAAGGGTTAGTAGGAATGTGTCATGTTAACTTATTGTTTGAATCAGGTTAACATTTAAATGTATTTTTTAGAATATTTTTGACAATTTTTTTCTATATCTCACTCTTAAAAATAAAAATGAGAAATCTTGCAATTTTCACACTGGCCGCTTTATTCTAGATGATACGTCCTGGTATTTCAGAAAACTGGCATGTACATTAACAGACTAAAACCCTATCTTTTACATTGACGTTTTTAATGATCATGTCCAAAGGTCATTGAGAAAGGGATTAGTGGGAACGTCTTATCAGAAAATGATCTATTTTTTAAATCTCGTTTTTTACTTAAGCAGGTATATATTTTTATTTTGCCAATTTATTTTCATTTTACAATCTATCTTCATTCAAAAATAAAATGAATAGTCTTGCAAGTTTCAAACTGAGGCTATTTTAGACGGATACTATCTGTCCTTTCAGAAAGAGGGTTCAGCATGCTCATTATCATCAGAGGCAGGATTATAATGACAGGAAATGCCTCTATAGACGGCTGATAGCACAGTATCCATCATTCACAATAGGTGGGGTTACAGATCCCAATGAACATAAAAAGATATTCCCATATATTAAAAAAAGTACATGTGTAAGGAGCCTCTGCGATCATTGCAATATTCTCTTGTGTAGTCTGCAGCGTGATAATGTCTAGCAGAAAATTAATACAAAAGATTAGCACACCAAGAATATGCATGCAAAGGAATGATTTTTTGAATGATTTTAATTTCCTTCCCTGATATCCAAAAAAAAGTTACGGTATTACACCGCAGAGTGAAGTATAGCAATGTTTCGTGTAATGTACCCTTTGTCAGGCTATGTATAGGATATGTGTGGAATATCTTTCTTGGATGAAAAAATGCAAAACATCCACTTGTACCAGTATATGAAGAGTTCACTAAGCCATCTAGGAATCCATAGAGAGTGAGGAAAATACTATTGCCCATAGGAAAAGGAACCCTGGGGTACAACATGCAGTGGATACAGAGGAATGCAGTGTACCCAGCAGAAGTCCTGTGTAGACGTTGTCCACCATCTGGTCACTGTATGGTATAGAATTGGTCATATTAGTGTTTGTATAGATGTACAGGAGTACGCACTTGCTTTTTACTGAAAAAGTGAGTGCACATCTCTCCCTGACCATGGGTTTTCATGTTCATGTAGGAGAGTTGGTGCAGACACTACCAAGTAAAAACTAAATTTGGCATAGTAGGCGTTGTGTACTACTACTTTTCCACAATATGGGGAGGATGATTTTACATGTAGGCTGCTGAAGTTTCTATGACATCGCAGTCCAGCCCTGAACCACATTCATCCGCCTCAGAATGTGAACAGATCCTTAGAGGGGTTCTCAAACATGCAAAAACATATAAAAATCTAGCAACATCTGCCCATGGGTCCATAGGTTTTTTCTGGTATTGTAGTTGATCTCCATTAATGTTACTGGCATAAATCTGTAAATCCACAACAGTACCTGAGGACTAGTGTGGTGCTGATTTGAATGACCTCTTTAAAGGTTCACAGAATGGAGAAAAAACAGGTTTCTCTACATCAGAGTTCCCTAACTCCAGTCCTCAAGGCCCACCAACAGGTCATGTTTTCAGGATTTCCTTTGTATTGCACAGGTGATGCAATTGTCACCTGGGCAATACTAAGGAAATCCTGAAAACATGACCTGTTGGTGAGCCTTGAGGACTGGAGTTGGGGAACCCTGCTCTACATGGTTTGGCACAACTCTTATGTATCGGAGAATCTATAACAGTCACTGACATTCAGGTAAATTCAGTTCTTTTGCTGATTCTGCGCAGTAAGTTATTGCACAAGATGACTATGTAGACGTAATTGCAAAGTGTGATTTGCCTAATTTGAGCAGAAGTTGGCTAATTTTACTTGTCAGTCCTCTATATACTGGCCTTAAAAGCTATCCCCTTATTCTTATGATTCATTCTGTTGGCATGGCAACAAGGCCGTCACAAGGAAAGGTGACAGATGGAATTTTAAAAGCCCGGTGTATTCTTTTTTACTATACTTCACAATTCAAAAGAACGTAGATAAGTATTTTATCATAATGTCTTACAAAATTCTTCTTTTTAATGCTCTAAGTAAAGAGGAGGCAATTTTTGGCAATTATAGAGTTGCAGGACAGTTTAAAACATTTTTCAGCAATTCTCTAAAATAAAGTTTTATCGAATCTCTATACATTATACCATATACCCATATCGATCAACTGTCCTATAATCAGCAGGACTGTCTAGAATTTAGGGAGCTATCCCGAGAGATATGGGATATGTGCCAAGTACAGTGATATCTGTGTCCTCAAGACACAGATGTAGCTGAACATAATGGTGGAGCATGGAGCTAACAGGTCGCCTGTCCACCATACAATCTATGCAAATACTAGGATTATTTGACATTCTCATGCGATGTGAAGAGGCAATTAAGATGAGGATCAGGGCACAGGCAAGAGGTGAGTTTGTTGATGTAACAGAGCGGTATGTGTTGATGTAGCAGAGCGATGTGTGTTGATGTAGCAGAGCTGTTTGTAGGTTGATGCAGTAAAGCAGTGTGCACTTTGATCTGTAGGGGCATCAAATGCGTGTCACGGGAATGTACTGTAATGGCATCTCACTGTGTTTGTCAGACTCTGCAACATTTATACTGCATAGGGTAAGCTGTGGGGACCATGATACTGTATGTGAGGGAATGTACTGTGGGGTCATCATCATATTGTGTGTGGATAAATGTACTGTGGAGACATGATACTGCATATTGAAAAGGCTGTGGGTCTATTATATAGTGGATGGCTCTTATTGCATCATACTCTGCGGGGCTCTAGTGTTATGAATGTGCTGGAGATGGTTTCTGAGCAGAGGCTCCCTCTGGTGGTTGCAGACAGTACTGAACCTTACAGCGAGGAATGGCAATCTGGGATCACGGAATGGACTGATATAAGGGAGGTTCCCTCCCATGATGGTCGCCGGTGATCAATTGTTCTTGTCTCAATTGTGGTTCCTGGTTCATTTGGAAGTCTGCTGGAGTCTTGCATGCATCTGCTGCTTTCAAATAAGATATTTTCTGCTTTTCTTTTTGTGTTTGCTTTTTGCATAATTTTCTGCACTTTTGTGGAGGTCAGCCAGGTCCCCTCCAGGGGCCTGTGCTCCTCTCAGTTTATCTGTAGCCACTGTTATTTGTTCATTTGCTTTTTCCTGTTTTTTCAGTGGCTGCGGCTTAGTTTTGTTACACCAGAGATCTTATTTAGGTGGTGGAGATCGTGTGATCTCAGGTGTTTTTGCAATCAGAAGAGTTGGTATTTTTTAGGGTTTTTTGTTGGATTGCAGTTAGAATTCTTTCCTGTACTTTTCTGTCTAGACAGATTGGGCCCAAGCGTTTGCTCATTCTATTTTCTGTCTGTGTCCGTGCTTCTTCTTGTCTAACCGCCATTACATGTTTGGGGGCTTCCTATTTTCTTTGGGGATCTGCTCCGGGGCAGATAGCTTTCATCTTTCTGCCTTTAGGTGTAGTTATCTCTCAGGCTGTGACGAGGCGTCTAGGATCAACGTAGGAATGCTCCATGGCTACCTCTAGTTGTGTGGTTAGTTCAGGTTACTGCAATCCAATAGGTTCCAGCCTCTCTGGTGTATTGCCGTTTTGCTTTTTCTCCTCAGCTACCGAAACACAACACTCTAGGTGGACATATTACTGTGGTGCCGGATACTCTGGGGGCATCATATTGTGTGTGGGGGGCTATGCAAGCTTCATATTATGTTTGGGGTGCTATGAATGCATCATACTATTTGTTAGAAGCTGTAATGCATTGCATTATATGTGGAGTGGCTATGGAGTCATGATACTCAGTTTGTAGAGTTGTGGGGGCATCATATTATGTATGGGAGGCAGTGGGGGAAATATATTGTGTAGTAGGTGCATTGAAGGACATCATGCTGTGTCAAAATCTCCCAGTGTGTGGGAGGGATTGTGTGGACATACTGTGGGGGGGCATCATATTGTGGTCATCCTACTATGTGGGGGACTGTGGGAGCATTGTACTATGCATTTAGAACTGTGGGGGCATTATACTGCATGGTGGGGACTGGAGGGGTGTCATACTGTGTGTAAAGCCTGTGTGGGGATGCAGAAATGTGTGGCATCCTACTACTGTGTGGGAAGCATCATACTGTAGGGGGGATGTGGGTGGCATCATATTGTGTTGGCATCCTACTGTGTGGTGGACAACAGTGTATCATATTGTGTTTGGGAGAGCATCCTTCTTTGCTAGGAGGTCGGTGAGGACATCATACTCTGTGGGTGGACTAGAAGGTGGGTCTCTCTGAGTGCATGCTACTGTTTGTGAGGGACTGATGGGACACTATACTGTGTATGGGAGATTGTGGAGACATCTTACTGTGTGTTGGAGACTGTGAGAGGCAGCCTACTTTGTGGTGGGGACAGTGTGGGCATCCTACTATGTGGGGGTCTTTGTGGGACATCATACTGTGTGGTGGCAGAATGTAATGTGGGGGCATAATACTGTGTGATGGGGACTGTTAAGGCCTTGTACTGTGTGTGAATGGCTACGGGAGCACCAGAATGTGTGTGGGGAGGTGTGAGGGCATAATAATATGTTTGGAAGGCTGTGGGGGAATTATAATGTGTGGTATTGACTGTGGGGAGGCATTACTATGTATGGGCATGCTAATGTGTGTGGGGAGTGAGACTCTGTGGTCATTCTACTGTATAAGGGGCAATAATTCTGTGTGTGTGGGTTGGACTGTGGGGAAAGTAGAATAGACTTTGCAGTATCCAGGCTGAAAGATAAAGCTGGTACAGATTGTGATATAAATGGAACTTTGTGACAAGAAATTGGAAACATTTGGAAGATGGCCTGGGCTCTGAAGATTCTTTTTTTTTCAGAGGGGCAAACCAGCTTATCTTGGGCAAGTACAGACCTATCAGTATTACAGTGCAGGCTGTACATTGTTTCCTAATCATAGGTACTGGTGGAAACCGGTAGGATAGATTGGAATTTCATTGGTGGTTTCAAAGCATCTACAGCCATTGGAAAGTGTCTGAGATTTATGGAGAGGAAAATCCGTCTTGTGATCTGACCTTTTGCAATGCGGTCTTCACCAACTGATGAAAGTGACTAGCCCCCCGAATTCAAACTTTGATTACTTAAAATCCACCAGCTTGTTCAAAGAGCCACTGAAATGAACTGCAGATAGATAGAAAAACATTTTTTCTGCGTAACAAAATATCTTGTCTGCAATAGGACTGTAGCTGACTGTGCTTGATTCCACCCTGGTGATGGATAAAAGAATTGCAATTGTGTTGTCGGTCTAAATTAAAACATGACTGTTTTGGGCCAAGTGATGAGACTTCTGAAGGGTCCTACAAATTTTTAGAAGGTCCCTGTAGATGGAGGTCAAAGATCCACATGAAAGTACCATCATCATAGCATAGTTAGCAACTTGGAATTTGCTCCCTTGCCTTATTTGTTCATATTAGTAGTGATAGGAAATACATGATTCAAAAGCTAAGAAAGCCCATCTAAACAGGTGTGAGGTCGAGAGCCACCATCTTAGAAAGGACCTGATCTCTGCTAATTTGATGATCTTTCTTTCAAAGGAAGACTAACCACTATCCCAGATGAAAAATATAAATTTCTGAAGAGGTCTTGTATGAAATTGAGCCCAGGTTATGGCTGATTTGCAGCACATCATATGGCCCAAAATTGACATTGCATTATGAAATTAAGGAGCAAAAAAAGAACATTTCTTATTTGATTTTGTAACCACATGATTTTAGGTCCTGAAACTCTAAGAGAATTCGCCAGATTGAGTGTTATTGCTTAAATGTCTTTCAACAGCAGGACCCAGAAATGTGCAACAATAAGGATGTCATTCAAGTAGGAAACAATGGGTATGGAGTTCTGCCTTAGTTTGACTATAATTTTCACCATGACCTTGATAATCCAAGGGGATAATGAAATACAAAAGGGTAGGCATCTGAATTGATAATGAAATGTCTGGTCATCTACCTTGCAACTCTATCGCCTCCAGTCATCAGGACAATTGCGTAATTGACTGACGGGTGATGGACTCAGGCCGTGGCTGTTTACCCTACTTGGTCAGCTATTGGTAAACTCACTGTGAGCTTATGGTATATACACCTCCAATTCCAATGCATAGAATATGTATGTACCCCAATACCATCACTGCCAGCTCCACAATAACAAAAGAAACTGCCAGCTGCCACCACCAATTGTTTATATAAGCCAATTAGATACCCCTTACAGATAGCATATATCTTTAGGGGTGCGGTATACAGAGCAAGAGGAAAAGAGCTATTAAATGTTATATATTTACTACAGAAAGGAAGCAGTGTTTATAAAAAAAATATACAAATATTTTACAAAATGGGGATTACATAATATGGTATATACAATCTCCTGCAGTAAAAGGGATAGCAAAACAAAAAATGCTAAACCTGTTTCATGGAAATGGCTCAAAGCTCAGTAGAGAGAGGTACGCCTTAGGGAAACGGACAGAACCAACAGCAAGCTGTACTTTACAGGACTGACAAAATACAAAAACCCAACTCTGCTTTTTATTAGAACAAGGTTACACCCACATACCTTCCTTAGCCAGCTCATATGGGGAATGGTCGTGGGATGTGCTAGGTCTTTTATAAGATTGTAAGATTCCCAACTTTCAGGACATCTTCTCCCCTGCAGGTCTCAGGTGGGAGATATTGTCGTCATGTTTGCTAACGAGATTTTATCTTTCTATAGAGATTATTATTATTTATTTATATAGCGCCAATAATTCCATGGTGCTGTACATGAGAAGGGGTTACATACAAAGTTATAGATATCGTTTACAGTAAACAAATTTACAATGACAGACTGGTACAGAGGGGAGAGGACCCGGTCCTTGCGGACTTACATTCTACTGGGATAGAGATGAATATAGAGATGAAACATGACTTGGATAGCATCATCCATCACCCCAATATTAAGTTGGAGAGGTTAGAATGGCCTTATGGTGATGTTAGTGAATGTGTTATGTTCGTCTCTTTGCTGTGACGCTAAAACAAATCTCCCAATATTAATAACCCAATATTCATCACTGATCACTTGCTACAAAAAGTCTGCGATCAGTGCTTTGAACAGAGGAAGCTCTTGTCTTGAAAGTCTACTTCTCTGAATATACAAATCTGAGCCTAGGTGACTGGTTCTGAGAGCAGATCGCTGTGATAATTACCTGTTCACTGCAAGGAGGTTCCTACTTCAATGGGGGTTGAAATTTCAGCTCTTTCTCACTTCTCCAGTTATAAATAATCCCATATACTCAATGTGAGGATTTTATATTTTTTCCCCTACGACATACCTGAAGAGCAAGTCATGTCAACTATAGACCTGAAAAATGCTTATTAATATGACTGCTGGTTTGATTGTCTCTATCGTGAACTTCCTTTAAACAATGATTTTTTGTTATAGGGGCTTCAGATTTATGACTTTTTTTTGTTTTTGTTAAACAGTTGTCAACCTTTGGGGACATTTTTAATTATTTTTATATTATTTTCAATCTTATATACAGTATTTTCTGAAAATGTCTGCATATTAAGTATGTATCAGTGAATGGCACTACATTTATTGGGAGAGAGGGGCGCTATTAGCAAGAAGGGACAGAATGCCCACGGTTGCAGTCTCCAGCCTGACTGGAGTGTATGGCTCCATATACACTGCACTGGCCAGAGAATACCCTCACATACAGTTCTACCATAGCCACAAAGTAGTCTTATACACCACACCCAAACCAGAAAACTTCCCTCTATACAGTGTTCCGACCAAATAATGTCCAACGTTATACTGCATAAAGTGTCATGTCCAAGAAAAAAGGACTGCCATATATAATCTCCCAATCAGAAACAACCACATTAAGTATCTCCAACAGAATTAATGGGCACAGATGCTTTTTAAGTTAGGTACACATTGTGCTTATGACCATTGTCTGACGTGTTAAGAAAGCCTACGTTAGTAGCCTGTCACGGGTGTGTCGCCACGAAGATCGTCGCGATTACACAACCTGACTTCTCACAGCTGAGTTTTTGGTGCTTGGTGTTTTTCGGCAGTGAGGGAGTTAATTCTCCCTCTCTCTGTGCTAGACGAGGCCCAGCCTCGCCCAGCTGCAGTTAATGCTGCAGTAATGGGATTCCTTCAAATACCTGCCAGTCTGCTAGGGAAGTGTCGGTGAAAGCATTCATGCAGACCAGCAGAGCGGATCGTGGTATTGTGAAGTCTGAAGTGAAGAGTACCTGGTGTCGTTTTTTCCCCTCCTCGCTTTATTATTTATCTCCTTACCCGTTGGTGTTCCCTCTGTAGTTGTAGAGTGAGTTTTGTATGCAAGGTGGTCTTTTGTTTTACCCCTTGTACTGTCTCGTTCATCTTATACTGTGTGTAGGCATTTACCTTCCCATCCCCTGTGGTGGTGATCAGGGTCCTTCTCAGGACTAGATTACTGAAGGTCAGGGATTCACAGGAGATAGGGTTACGCTGGCGGCCTGGACCTCTGTACCATCAACAGTACCTCCTGGTAGAGGGATTAGTCAGGGTCCCAGCTTGGGGTCAGCATAGACCCCTGACCTCCTGTATACAGTGACAGCGTGACATAGCCACAGTCAGTTTAGATGCTTAGGCCTTAAACACTACTCATCACCAAAAATCTAGCTTTATTAAAAAATACAAAAATACGGTTCTATGTACTGGTATGTATTTACTTATTTTATATGACTACTGGCTGCTTTGAAAATCAGTATCTGTCTTAAAATGTTTTATGCACCTATTTTCAATGGAAGCGTGCTACCATTGTGTGGATGGCTTCTCACTGATCCCATAGCTCCCAACTATCCCAGATCCAGTGGGACAATATCGGATTTGGGTCTCTGTCTCACTGTCCCATTCAGTCAGCCAATTGTCCTGTCCTGCCCTCATCAGTGTAGGGCTGCACAGTGTGAGCAGTCACCAGGTGAGCTCACACTGCGCAGTGCTATACAGATGAGCCGCAGTGTACCCTGAGAAAACAGAAGTGGTTTATCACAATTATGTCTCTTCTTCTGCAGGGACATAGAGATCAATGCTCAATAATTGCTGTGTCTCTGCCTGACGTAGAGCTGCTGGGTCCCATCTCACCCAGATCAGCTCTGCTAGTGACTTGTCTCTGGGTTTTTCCTATAGCTGAGGCTCCTAGAGATGCCTCCTCCACAGTGGAAAATATGTAGAGTGCTATAAGCTCTTGGTGGACAAATTAAAAAATGCAATTCTTTATCTAACTATCAGCAAATATCACGAATCAGCATCAAAATCTTGTGCAGCGGGTGCAAAGCTTGTTGGATACATACCCATAGAACCATAGTAATACAACAAGGAAAAGGAGAGACCAAAAAAGTCCAATATAAAACGTATCTCATTTTATTTGAAAGATGTTAAAAACACCAATATTTCTATAGGAACATACAATGAAAAAATGACAAAGATGAAAAAATGTGGAACAAAGGTGAAAGCAGCACCAAACCCACAAGAGAAATATTTTTTATATATAAAGAGTGAAAGCCCCCCGAGGAAGCCCACGAAACACGCGTCGGGGCTGCCAGCACCTTACCCCCTGCGTGTGGAGACTATGGGTAAGATCCTCTTTATATGATTTAACCCTTTTTTTGCTGTCTGATCATCGGTATTACCTATCTGTGCCTCACATTACTCCACTTATGGACAATGATCATGGAGTTTTTCTATTTAGATATGGAGAGCACAGGATGATCTGTCAGTATTATTAGAGGCACTAGCACTTTATATATAACATGGTTATCTTTAGAGGTCTCCCATCCACTCTTTATATATAAAAATATTTCTCTTGTGGGTTTGGTGCTGCTTTCACCTTTGTTCCACATTTTTTCATCTTTGTCATTTTTTCATTGTATGTTTCATTGTATATATATATATTGGTGTTTTTAACATGTTTCTAATAAAATGAGATACGTTTTATATTGGACTTTTTTGGTCTCTCCTTTTCCTTGTTGTATTACTCTGAGATTTATGAGAGCGTCCTGCAGATTTGACCCAGAGTGCCACTTGGTGTGGGTGGTATTGCGATATAACATGTTTACTGTTGCATGGATTTTGTTTTCGTACCCATTGGATCAATTGGAAATAATAAGAAAAGTAAGTAGCACTCTAGCAGAACGTGTAAAAGGGGAGGACAGAAAAGAGCGCCGTGGAGATGGCCTGGAGCCAGAGAAGAGCGCCAAGGAGACAGTCTCATGGTAGATAAGAGCACAGAAGAGATGGCCTCAGGGCAGAGAGGAGCACTGTGGAGATGGACTGAGTGTGGACATACTTAATGTGCAGGCAGAGAGGCTGGAAGCACACTGCTCCCTCAAGCCCTCGTCACACTAAGCGAAATCACTAGCGAGATCGCTGCTGAGTCACAAATTTTGTGACGCAACAGCGACCTCAGCAGCGATCTCGCTACGTTTGACATGTAGCAGTGACCAGGCCCCTGCTGTGAGATTGCTGGTCATATCGGAATGGCCTGGACCTTTTTTTGATCATTGAGGTCCTGCTGGGTAGCATGCATCGGTGTGTTTGACACCTTTTACCAACGATCTCGCTAGCGACTCAGCACTGAGACACATAGGAGACACATCGTTACACAGGTCGCTACGGGTCGCTGTATCGTTGCTGCGTCGTTGGGAAGGTCTGTCTATTTGGCATCTCACCAGCGACCACAAAGCGACGCATCAACGATCCCTGACAGGTCGTATCGTTGTCGGGATCGCTGCAGCATCGCTGAGTGTGACGGTACCCTCAGACATTCTGGTACTTTACTAGAAGACTTTTTCCTGTCTGCAGCTTCACTATCTACCATTGTCACACTGGTCTGTGCTCGGATCGGAGTGATTACGCCCCAAAAAGAGCAGAGACTAGTGTGATAGTGATAGACAGAGAAGCTGCTGACCAGCAGGGACCAGTGTGATAATATATTTACCACTGGTGAAGGATAGTGAGCAGTCTTCTAATAAAGTGGAGCGCTTTCCCTTTGAGTCACGTGTATGGTGACACTTACAGGTCTGTCTCCTCAGTAAGCAGAGATCATACAATAACGTGTGATATGTACCTGTATAGAGGGGAGTAGATACTCTTTAAACAAGCAACATGCACATGCAACATGGCCAAAGGGAGGAACAAAAGAACCACCTTTTGGCCTCTGTCTGGTTAATGGGTTCCTAAGGGAATGTCACAGAATAAGTCAGAAAAAAACTTCTGACACAAACCTTTGGCAAAATCCACAGATGTAGTGTGTACTTAGCCTAACTTTGTCAAAGAGTAAGTTGTCACCGACCTCTTTTGGCTGGTGACATAATAAGACAGCTAAGTAACATATCCAATTTAAATAGAATTGTACTTTGTAAATCCCAGCATCTAATAATCCAGAAAGTCTAATAATCCATTTCAGACCAGATGACCATTTACTTCTCTGATTAAAATAAATATAACAGCATATGTTCTCGACTATTTAGTGTTTTCCACCAGGCTCTGTGCCCTAAATATTACATACTTTTCTAAGACTGACCAATAATCCAAGTTGTTTTGAAAATGCAAAACCATTCCTCAGGTCCAACTAATGGCAAATTACAGAAGTTTTACTTTATTATTGGTCATTTTTATGAATCCGCAAGGTGAACTAAGTTGCGATGTTTTCAATTTTTAATCTGAATTTAAATATACTTTTAACATGTACTTATTATCATTGCTAAAAGCTAATTCTAGCAGAGAACATGGCACATGGCAATAAATTAACTTCAATGAATGAGCATGGGGTGTTTAGCCCAAAGACCTCATACCTGTCATAAGAGTCTTAAGATTCCAATGATAGATACCCCTTTCCCTGATTGGAATGAATAATCATATCCACCAATTTAGCAAAATACCTGCGATCCATTAGTAAAACTGGAGGATTTATTAGTAACTAATGATTTTTATCCAAATAAGATATATTTAATACAATTTAATGTTAGAACTGTATCTTTGTTAACTTTACTTTTTACTATTTTTGGTTAAAAATCATTATTGAAATGGGGTTTTATAAACAATTTATTATCCTACTATTATCCTCCTATAGCCTATTGCTGTCAGCTGAAAGAACTTTCAAAGCTCCTCTTATTTATGCTTATTTATGACCCCAAGCCACTTGAAAATTGAGCTAATGTGGTTATAAATCAGTTTAAAGTTATAAACTCGTTTATCAGATCGATCTCACTGATGAATTCAAAGTTTACTCATTCAGTAGCCAGCAATATAATGCAAAAAAAGCCTGTAAAAGCTAAACACTGCATAATTTTTTTTATGAAACCAAACAACAATAATGATTTTTTTGCCGAAAAAATTGCCCCAAAGTATGTTGCTATCCTTTAACTGTTGGTGAGGTGTGTAGACCTTGCATTTTCATGCCTGTATCAAAAATGGTATGCCTATTTTGTGAAGCTGGAGAATATGACTAACACCCCTTCTGAAGACTCCTGTCGTTTTGTGTGAATTGTATTTTATTGTGTGTGTTATCCTCATGTAGGCTGCATTTTCTTTTAAGTCAGGGTTGACAGGGTTAACTGTAGGGCCAGCTCACAGTTGGAGAGGAGTAGATGGGCACTAGAGTTTTAGTTCCTCATTTTATAGGGTAGTCTAAAGAGAGAGAAGGAAGGGCACCCTCAGAGAGTTCTGTTCATCATTCAGTGTGTGTGAAGAAGCAGACCTGGAAGAAAGCACATCAAAGCAAGCAAGCAAAAGGGACTGTAGTTTTCCTCATAGCAAGCAAATTGGGGCACCTACTGGAAGTGGATATTTCAGCAAGTCTCAGTGACCTGTAGGTCTTTGGAAAAAAAATACGGGATAAGTCACTTGCATTACTTACCTTTCCCTGTTCCTCTGCAGCTCCGATGTCTTCCATGTTTTCTGACTCTGTGACGACTGAGGGCAGAGGGCGTGATGATGTCACTACTGTGCGCCCTCTGCTCTGAGCAGTCACAGTGCAGAGAGCCAAAAGACAGTGACGATAAGGAGTCCAGACCTGCGGCCAGCGAGGAGAGGGGAGTATTTGATTTTGTATGTATCGAGCAATAGATGGGGCCCATACTGTATGGTATGGGGTATTATATGGGGCCCATTCTATATGGGGCATTATATGGGGCCCATTCTGTATGGAGTATTATATGGGGCCCATTCTGTATGGAGCATTATATAGGGCCCATTCTGCATGGAGCATTATATGGGCTCCATTCTGTATAGAGCATTATATGGAGTCCATTATTCTGTATGGAGCATTATATGGTGTCTAATATTCTGTTTGGAGCATTATATGAGGCCCATTATACTGTATGGAGCATTATATGGGGTCCATTATTCTGTATGGAGCATTACATGGGGTCCATTTCTTTGTATGAAACATTATATGGGGTCTATTATTCTGTATGGAACATTATATGGGGCCCATTCTGTATGGATAAATATATGGGCCTATTCTGTATGGAGCATTATATGGGGTCCATTATTCTGTATTCCCAATGAGCAGCAATTAGAAACCAAGATACCAGGAGCAGATCTTAGTGATTTGTGAGCCTATGGCATTCAGCGTGGCAGAACCATCCTCAGACAGCCATTAATAACCTCATATGCTGAACAAATCGAGATGTTTTGAAGATTTTCTCTCCATTTTTTCATCATTTGCATATCAGTAACATGTCTAGCCATCCTGTGATTTCACAAATTTTCCTTTTTGGTGTTACAATCTCAATGTTGAGGAGTGTATGTTCATACATGCTTGGTGATTATATTTTCCAGCAACACATTAGGGCGACCTTACATTATTCAAAACCAGTAAATATTGCAATATGGCCCAAACTTTTCATGATCATCACTCATCTTAACAAGTTTACATGTTTATAATCAGCAAAAACAAGATTTTTGAAACAAGAATAAAAATGCAAGACTACACAATTCACCAACAGTTAAAACCTGGGGAGTCATTCAAACCTTACATAAGAATGACAAAATAATATAATCATGCTCTGTTTTATATCTCTCCACAGTGCAGACATCAGCTAAGCTGCTTACAGACTACGATGTGTTACCAAAGCTGGGCAAAATACTTAAAACCAATCCAAATTGTGCAGAGAAGGTTGCACACGTTCTTGCTGAGCTAGCAAAGAATGGTAATATGACGGCCGTTGAATCATTGATTGAACAATTACTTTATATTATAGCATCATATCACCTATAGAAAATTCAAAGTATATGGGAAACTCTTAAAATTAGATTAACATAGATAAAATGTATTTTACTATAAAGGGATGGTCCGAAACCCAACAATTTTCATCTGTAATCTCTATTTATTTAATGCAATAATCTAAACTATTTTCTAATATACTTGAATAAAAAATACCCTTTCCTTCCCTAACGACACTTTTTCACTGCTTTTCTCTCTTTTTTTCTACTTCCTTTGTTATGATGCTTTGTTTGAGAATCCCAGTGCATGCTGGGAAATTCAAATGAAGCGAGATCACAAATGTTTATTTAAGAGGCTGGGCTTGTCCCATGTGCACTATGCGATGTGCACAATAGTAGTGCACTCTCTTTTGCCTGTTCAAATCAGCAGTAATGAACTGGTAGGAGGGCGTGTTGTCAGAATACCTGGCGTGCAGAGACCAGTGCCGCACCTGCCAGTGATGTCTTTGGTTTCTCCACGACAGGTATTCTGACAACGTGCTTTGTTGTCAGCTCTTTACTGCTGATCTGAGGTGCCAACAGAGAGCGCGCTGTCATTGTGCACATCGAACAGTGCATTTGCAACTAGCCCAGCCGCTGAAACAAGCGTTTCTGATAACGCTTCATTTCAGGGAGGGATCAGGGGCTGCAGCTGTAAGAAGGTGACGGGGAACCTCAAGTGCCTTCTCTCCTCCTTGTGTACCAGGCACGTCTGACCCTTGCAACACTCTGATGGTTTACTCGTTGTCTTAACCCCTTACTGTCCATTGACGTACACAGTCTGTCATGGCAGGATGTCAGTTTTGGCACCAGCACGGACTGTGCACGTCATGCCTTTGAACTTCCACTGTGTGTAAA
>VIAB01002161.1:103203-132120 GCA_009801035.1 Oophaga pumilio | reverse complement strand
TTAGCCATTAAAAGGTATCATACCCACAAGATTCCTATTTTGCCACTAGCTGCAGAAATCAAACAGCAAATTAACAGTAGAAATATCCACACATATATTGCTCAGATATTGCTGCGTTTACTACTATGTAATGTCGCACCTTTACCACTGACCTGATCCTTTGTATTACAAAGGTTGAAATCGGTGGTGAATATCCGCAGCATAAATTTTCACATTGTTCATGTTAAATCTGCATCAATCAATTCAAGCTGCGGATTTTCTCAGAGTATAGGTGAGATGTCATAAAATCCCCTCCACTACACTGGTGCTATAACACATTGGCCAGTAAACACCAGGGGACATTTATCATTGAGTTGAAAAAAAATGTGGGCGACAACCCCTGTTATATCATTAAGACGTGTACTACCTTATGTTATGTCCTGATATTAGTGTGTTATATCGCAGAATTGGTGGTCTTGTATTTATTTCTATGTAGCTACATAGTGGGCCCCAAGAATGATTTTCTCTGGTGGGCCCAAGGTGCTCCACTCCGACGCTGATGTCCTCCCTCTATTTAAAACTGAATCTGTCACAAATTTAACATTCGTGTTTCCTCCTTTCACCAACCTATCTAAACCTGATATTGCCATTTCCATGTGAGGCTCTAGGATTACCCCCCAGCAACACCCCGCTGTCTTGGGGTCAAATTTGATATAGATCTTTCCTTTACTCAACGCATCCAATCACTCACTCGCTCATGTCACCTACACCTGAAAAACTTCTCTAGAATTCGAACTTTTCTTACCTTTGACTAGGTAAAAACTCTGTGATGCTCTTATTCACTCTTGTCTGGACTAGTGCAACTCTCCACTAATCAGTCTCTCCCTTACTAAACTCTCCCTCCACCAATCTGTCCTGAATGCAGCAGCCAGGATCATATTCATTTCCAGCTGCTACACTGATGCCTCTACCCTGTGCCAGTCATTGCACTGGTTGCCCATCTTCTACAAATTCCAATATAAACTTATCATTTTCACACCCAAAGCTTACCACAGTTCAGAACTACCCTACATCTCCTTCCTCATCGCAGTCTACCATCCTACCCGTGGCCTCCAGTTTGCTAATGACCTAAAACTAACATCCTCAATAATCTGAACCTCCCATTCTCGTCTCCAGGATTTCTCCCGTGCTGTGCAAGTGCTGTGGAATATGTTGGCGCTATAGAAATAAAATTATTATTATTACTATTATATTATTTTTATCCCTTTCTACTATTGATTTCAATGATGTGTCACTTATTGGGCTGCTTGCTATAGTTTTGAGAAAGTTACTTTTCTATCAGCATGAGAATATCTCTTGGGGACTATTAAACCTGCTGCCATGTTGTCCTTCATATTCATGAGTTCTGTATCAACACGTCCCCAACAATGACTGGTTTATACTGTGCATAGGCATAAAGCTACCAATCAGTGGTGGGGGCAGGGTTATACAGAGCTCAACATTCACAGAACTGGTAGATCTGCAGCAGATAAAACAGTGATTTTATTCAAACAACAGCAAGCAGTGCAGTAAGCCGCACATCCATAGAATCAGGGTCTCTGTCTCTGCTCTCAGCTTGGGTAGCAAAAACCTGGTGACAGATCCCCATTAAAATTTTATGCATAGGCTACATCTTTGCAAGAGCTTGGCATTCAATGTTCATAATGATTCATAATATGTTATCAATCCACCCAACAGTGTAGAAGTGTCAGCAGTTTGTAAGCGAACTAGACAATCTCATATTTATTATTTTCACTCCTCAAACAGATATGCTTCAAATAAGTCAATGATTTAGATGAAGGAATTGAGGGTAAGCTGATTAAATTTGCTGATGACACAAAGCTAGGAGGGATAGCTAATACTAGAGAAGAGAGAGAGAGGATTCAAAAAGATATAAATAAACTGGAGCAGTGGGCAGCAACTAACAGAATGGTTTTTAACAGGGAAAAATGCAAAGTACTACATCTGGGCAATAAAAATGAAAAAAGCATATACAGACTGGGAGGAATAGGGCTAAGCAACAGCACATGTGAAAAAGACTTGGGTATACTAATAGATCACAGACTGAAGATGAGTCAACAGTGTGATGCAGCAGCAAAAAAGGCAAATACAATTCTAGGATGTATCAACAGAAGCATACAGTCTAGATCACGTGAGGTCATTATTGCCCTCTACTCCTCTTTGGTCAGACCTCATCTGGAATACTGTGTCCAGTTTTGGGCACCACATTTTAAAAAAGACATCAACAAACTGGAGCAAGTTCAGAGAAGAGCCACCAGAATGGTGACCGGTCTGGAAACCATGTCCTATGAGGAACGGTTGCAGGATTTGGGAATGTTTAGCTTGCAAAAGAGAAGACTGAGAGGAGACTTAATAGCTGTCTACAAATATCTCAAGGGCTGTCACATTGTAGAAGGATCATCTTTATTCTCATTTGAACAAGGAAAGACTAGAAGCACTTGGATGAAACTGAATGGGAGGAGACACAGATTAGATATTAGAAAAAACTTTTTGACAGTTAGGGTGATCAATGAGTGGAACAGCCTGCCACGAAAGGTGGTGAGTTCTCCTTCAATGGAAGTCTTCAAACAGAGGCTGGACAGACATCTGTCTGGGATGATTTAGTGAATCCTGCTTTGAGCAGGGGGTTGGACCAGATGACCCAGGAGGTCCCTTCCAACTCTACCATTCTATGATTCTATGATATGATTCTAAAGTTTAATGTCCAATAGGTGCAACATGAAACATAAGTATTTATCAAAAATGGGAGAGAAGCAGACAGAAGAGCAGAAATGGAGGTCTGGCTATTACATGTGGAGGTAGCAGGAGATCACTTTAGAGACCTGTATGTCTTCACTAATGACAGAGTATTTAGACTTTACAGGTCTGTTACTGTATTATCAGTGAGAGCCTGACCATAGTGACCCCTGTGCCTAGTACAGCAGCTTATCCCATGTGCTGCAATGACAGGCAGACTTGTAAGTATGGCGCTGTGTGCTGTGTGGATGAAAAATGAATTGGCCTTGGTGCTCCGGAGAATGTCATAGTCCCTTTATTCTGATGATCGCTGAGAGTCCAAAGCATTAATACATTAATGATGTATTCTAAGTTTAGATCATCAATCAAAAAGTCTAAATAACCCTTTAACTACGTTATGAAATCATCTTCTTTCCAAGTACATCCTTAGCTCTATAGCGTATAGAGATGGAGAACGATGGCCAAAAGCTCCAGAAGTGTGCAACCAAAAGAATAGTAGAGAAACATCGCTGATATATGTACAAGTTATCAGTTACTTTGGAGAAATGCCCCATTTACAAAACATAAACGGTTCTGTCCTTATAAAACCTGTTTTGTTTCTTAAGTTCCCCAATGTACGATCTGTACGCACGGTACGTGCATTACGAGAACTTTCTGGCATAATTACATATAGTAATACAGTTTTGATAAGGTTATTATATATTTGTACAGAGCAATGTACTTACTAATCAACTTTGTAACCCTACAGCAGCAGGATTGATGCAAAAGGCAGAATATTACAAAGGTCTTTGATAAAAAGGTTTAGCTTCTAATTTCCGTATAAAAACATTTTGCAGCGTTGTTCTTGCTAATTAAAAAGTGCTACCTCTCATTTCCTGGGGCTTAGGATTTTTTTTTTAAAGGATTTATATGGTGAGATGGTAAAGCGCTACTTTGATTAAAATGACCGATTCTTTAGTAACAGTAAAATTGACAGCATACAGGATAATCTGAGCTCTATTGTTGGTGACATTATTTTAATTATTGCATGTAAGAGGCCATCTATCGTTTTTGTGAAAGGGACATTGAATTTTAGACATCTCTATGAGCTAACAAATAAAATTGCTTTCATAATAAAATGCAGATGAGTAAAACATAGAGGTGAAACACAAGGAAAAAGGCAAACATCCCATCTCCTGAGGATTAACAGCAGGGTCTAACTACCTAATCTAATGCTTGGCTTGGAAACTAGGAACAGAGTAAAGTTATATGGAGATTATGTGTTTGTCACATTTTACCTATAGCCAAGTTTACCTAAATTTCTCTTTACCAAAAAGTGAGGAGGTCATCACAAGTCGTTTTGCCTATTGGCTTCCGAAGACTTTGATCCATGTCTGCTTGAACCTCTTTGTTCGAGTGTCAAAATGGAATGAACAAGTATTAAAGGGAATTTGTCAGCAGGTTTTTGCTATTTAATCTGACATAATATAGGGCCAATACCTTGATTCCAGGGATGTGGCACTTATTAGGCTGTGTATTGTAGTTTCAGTGCAAAAGTGATTTATCAGCAGAAGATTATCACTACTGGACTACATCTCATGTGCAGACCAGTCAGGCTAATCTGTGTAACACCTGTCATGGGTTTACCATGACAGAGAGGTATGAAAAGACTACAGCGTTTGATTTTTCCTACTTTTGCACTGTTTAGAAGCACTTCACCTTCATATTAAATGGTGCAGGTTTCATTTAGCGGTGCAAGGGTTAATCTGCTCAGTTGAGAGCTCTTGGAAGCTTTCCTGCATTAAGGCTCTTAGCTCTTCTCAGCTAGCCACTGCCACCTCCCATATATTCTGGGCCCTGGCAAGCACTCATTGCCAGAGCAGCTTATGCTGCATGGTTAGGAGATGGTGGTTTGTGGTTGTTGTTTTAGAACAATTTATCTGGATTTATCTGTGATTGTTGCTAGGTTTTAGGTGTGTGCTAATTCCCCTCGCTCCTTATCCTATTTTTGTTTGACCCCATACTCCACAGTTTTTACCTCTGTTTGTGTGATTATATTTTTATGATTGGTATTTTTCTTTATCCCTGTTTGTATTACCTTGTTAGTCTGGTTGATGTACTATGGTACACTATTACTCCCCTCTTCCCTGGGTGGGAGAAAGGTATAGACTGAGGGCGGATTCAGGAGCTGAGGCAAGGTACGTGACCCCGGCATCTTCACCATCAGAAGTAATCCTGGGAACAGAGCGAGCCAAGGCGCCCCTAGCGGTAGGGACAGGGAAGGAGCCCCTGGTCCATGGATACCTGACAACAGTCGTGACAACACCGCTCTCACCGCTGAGTAGCAGCTTGCTGATAATTCGCATTGTACACAGGAAGCTGTCAGTAAGGGGTATGGGCGGAATTATACACAGCACAGAACTCTTAGCTCTGCTACATCTACAAAAGACAAAACAGGTATTCCATGAAAACTGCATCAAGCAGTCCAGTAAGTCATACATCTCAGATTCAGACTTTCTTGCGCTATTTTATGCTGCTGTCAGATTATATAGCAAAAAACTTCTGTCACATTTCTATTAAAGATATTTACCACTCCGCTGACTCATCTGGCATATGCAGCATTATAATAGATGGAGAATGCAAGATCAAAAAAATAAAAATAAAATAAAGATAAAATAATATTGAATACTTGTCGCTAGAAAATTTGGAAACTATGGAGTTAATTGTTGCCTCTTTTTTTGTGTGTGTTTCAGAAAGTGCTAAGGAAGCTTTAAGTAAAACCGTGGTTGTTGAGCAGCTGGTAAAGCAGCTGAAGAGGGCTGAAAATCATGAAAAAGTGGAAATTATCATTGAGGTCCTCCAGATGCTGGCAGAGAATGGTTCGTATATGTAGTGTTTCTAGTGTTTTACCACCTCTCCTGCTCGGAAGCTCATCGCCTGTGTAATGATAGAGAATCTCAGCTGGATGAAGTGAGTCTAGCGGGAAGCCATGTGTATCAGAACAGAACAGGTCAGGATAGATGGGCATGTGCAAGCTCCGTCTGAGGGAAGCAGGATTTCACAGAGGATTGGCAATAACTGGCATCTGTTAGAGCGCACCATTATCTTTTCACTGCCAGATGGGACAAAGCACTTGTACTGTGTTGCTGGCTTAAACTTACTCGATCAATCCTTTGCCATCGACTCGACTATCAAGGTAAAAGTGTGTGCAACCAGTATACATTTGCGAAAGGGTAAAACATTCATGCATATTTGATAAGTCGCTTACTTATGGGAAAAGGAAACATTTTGTAAACAGTTTGATATTTTAAATTAATTTGGCTATCGAATGGTAACTGTAGGAAAATTAAATTGAAAGAAATAACGCGCTGCGCCCTATTGCACTAAACTGGTTATCTAGCAAAAACACTAATGAAGAAAGCGAAAAATCAACTTAGAGGCATGCTTTTTTTCTTATTAAAGGAAAATGAAGAAATGCAATGCATATTTAAAAAAAAAAAACATATATAAAAAAAACATAAATACATTCAAATGCTTCTCTCGTTAAAGTGAGCAACCAGCTTTTATCATTAGGTCATTGTTATCTCCAAAATGACCGTAGCTGCTAAGTTATCTTTCAATAAAATAAATTCCTAACTATGGCAGTCACAGCTTTTGTTTTCCAGATACATTTATGTAAGGGGCTTGAATTTATGTAACACCATATTCTGACTGCCTACAGACACCACAAGGGGGCACTTCAGAGGTCCTTGTATACTGTTTTACTTCTAAAAATAATAACAGTAAGTAGTAAAATTATGTGCTCCTTTTTTTCATTCAAAGTCTTTTAGATCAATGAAATTTAAAGGGAACTTTTCAGTTGATTTCTGCTGCCCTGACCACAGGCATCATAAATCAGAGACTGGCTGCACTATTGAAGTAAGGAATATTCTCCCTGAAGCTTCAGGGTTTCAAAGAAAACAAACCGCAGTTTAAATATCCAACTGGGGACTATAAAGGGAGTGTGCCAGCGTGGACACGGCGGAGGTCTCCCCGACCTCTCCAGGGGATTGACAAGTATCTTCCCATGTACAGTACACACATGGGAAAGATCGGTGTAACTGGACTCCTCTCATCTCTAGATTTGATCCTCCGTCAAATCTGTAACTACTTCTGGACTGCCTATAGACTATAAAGGTCTGGGAAGTCCAGAAACATTTCTGCAGTGACAGCTTACAATAGATTGTGCAGCTTTAGGGGACAGGAGATGTTTTTTAGACATATTCAGACTTCCCACAGAAAAGTAACTATGATTTATCATGTTTGTCTTCCAGATTTCTATGTACCCAACGCTAATTGACATGTACAGAATAGGAAGCACTGAAAGTGCTTCCTCCTCCAGATACAGTTATCATATGTAGAGAGGAAGCAGGAGCTAGTGTTAGTCCTGACTGGACTTGAGCTAAAGCTAGAGAAAGTTTCATCTGCTGGATGTAGCAAATTTGACTCTGCTTTATACAGAAGATTGCCACCCAGTGAATCCATTTTCTGGTTCTGGTTAAAAGCTAGGCAGGTGTCTTCTAATCCAACCCTGAGCTTGGATTTAACTCTAGCCTACCAGGCTTTGCTACAGTGAGATATAATTTTTTTTCCATGGTGATGAGCTATAAACAGCAGTTCTTACTGATGGTGTTCTTTTTTTCTTTCTTTTCCATGTATATTTTCATCTTACACCCTTGAGTTCATTAATTTGTTGTTTTAATTGCTGATCTCCCCTTTAACTTGTACTATAATATAAGCCCTAGTTACAGGGTAAATTCAGCATCCCCCCTACATAACGGAGCAGACTGGGTCTCTCTGCATGAAACAGAGGAGGCTGTTGAGGGGGCAGAGAACCCAAAGAAGACCCTGCTCCCACGTCCTGCCCCAAAGCACACACAAGCACAAAAGACGCCATTTTCTGAAAACTTCATAATGTGAGTATTCAGCTGCCACTGTGCAGATCCCTTCACATCACGAATCATATAAATCAACATCACAGGGCCATTATAGCCATGTCTTTAGTTTATAGGGCGAAATCCTGCTCACAGGTTTTCTTTAAGCAATTAGTTCAGGAGCAAAGAGCAGCAGATGCAGCAGCTACAGCATCAGATAAAACAGCAACATCAACAGCAGATACAGCAAAGGCAGCAGCATCACCAGCAAATGGCTCTCTTGGCAGAAATTGTTTGGGCCAGGGAAATGGCACTATCCATCAGCCAAAGGGACAGTATCCATGTAAGGCTAACAGTAAAGGAAGTCTTGCAAAAAATGACTTTGGAAGACTAGGTTGAGGCTTTCCTAACTGCCTTGGAGAGTGTGGTAGACAAGGAGAATCTGCCCCAGAGCAATGGACAAAGGTTCTGGCTCCACACCCTACCGCCGAACTGCTGAAGGCATACTATAACTTCACCCTAGAGGATGCCAAGGAGTATGGCAAGCTGAAGATGGAGATTTTGGCATGTCTGGGCGCAACTCTGTCCTTCAGGGTGCATCAAGTGCACCTCTTGTGTTACCAAAGGGACAAGTCGCCCTGGTTCAAGATGTTTGACCTGTTACATCTGGCCCAGAAATGGCTGCAGCCTGAGACCAGTTCTTTGGCACAAATGGTGGAAAGAGTGGTAGTTGAAAACTTTAAACTCAGTACCCAAATTCATACAAAACTAGATTGCCCAGGGAAAATCCCAGAATTCATATGACCAAGTGAGTTAGATGGAAAGATATTTGGCTATAAAGGGCCCCCTGATCAATCAAGGGTGCCTGAGTTCACCTTTCAGGAATGCACAAAAGAAGGGTCCAAGATTGTAAAACAAGTGGGTATTCAAATGTCAAGCCAAGGTCAAAGAACCAGAATAATGACAACAAGATACAGGAGCACAGCACAGAGTTACATAACAGGATAGCAGAACTATTGTCTGGCAATGGATTAAGCGCTTCATGGGTTTAAATAACTGACTGCTCCACCCAGAGCTATCAGGAAGTAGTGATCACTAGCCCAAAAATTAACCCCATAGCTTCCTGTAAAGCTGTAAACAGGACGCGAATGCAACAGCGCAGAAGGTGACGACACAGTGGTAGCTTAACCAAAGATTATTTATTAATCTTTCACAACAGTTTGGATAATTAGGGAACCAACTTAAGAGGGATTAACAGATCATGCAAACACAGCAATGTATTCTACAATTGAAATGTACACCTTTTTTGAGGGTGGAAATTGCAGTAACAATTCTAGCAACAACACTCTATTATGCAAGGCAATAAACAATTACAATGGACAATGGTGTCTCAATCCTAATACCCTGGTCTATAGTGCATCACGGTAAATCAAGTGAGCATCCCCGCCATCACTTAGTCAGTATGACTGCCGCAGTAATCACTGTTCAGGCCCTAATGCGAATCAATAGTACTACTCCATTAGGCCGCAAGTCTCTTGCCGATTATTCACTTCCATAACGTGTTTATTGGAGCTGCCTCCGTACCCTGAAGCGCGACTCTGGGTCCTCTCTGTACTGTATTTTACACGGCAATCATCTGAGTTCCATCTGAATGTCTGTGCACGTCGTCTCAATCTTCTTTCTGGTTCTGGTCACGTGGCTCTGGTTCTCATCACTTGGCTCAGGTTCTGGTCACACGACTCTGGTTCAGACACAGTTCTCCCTTTTTTAATCTCTCCATTACTGGTATTTGTGTCTATAAACCAGCTTAGCTGCTTCTTTCATACATCTGTCCTGCTACATGTTCAGCAGTTGACTCATCCTTCTCTCTGTCCTCCTGGGCCTTTTATAATTCTTAACTACAACACAGCTACCACATGACCTGGTGCCCTTTTGTATCTCCTTTCTACAGGAAACACGCAATATTGTATATTGACCCTGTTTGTTCCCTTTTTGTTCCTGTCTTTACAGTCTCTAGCAGCTAGATAGTGATGTTCACTTAATTAAGTTTCACAGGTACTGTTATGATAGTGTACCAACTCACTTGGAAAAATAGGTAAAGTGTCTCTTCAGAGAAGAAGAGAACTAGAACTCTAGTGCTACCTATAGTAAGTAGCAATCCTAAAAGTCAATGTTGACCCTATAATGAGCCTTGTCACACAACTTAGGATAGAAGCCAAAACCAGAATCTCAATTTGCAGACACTGTGTTTTGTGGTACTGCCCCTCTTCAGTGCAAAGTGTGAGATCTGGTCCTCCATCTGCATCAACGTTATGTTGAAATGTTCACAGGCCCATATTCCTGAAGGTGATTGGTGAATTCTCTTTGAGTTCCTGTTTACCTGGATGAAGTCGCGACCGATAGCACGGACCGCGGACTTGGTCATTTGATCCCTGATCAGGGTCACTTTTCATGACCAAGCCATGAGTCAGGATAGTCAAGGAGTCTAAAGGTCAGAAGCCAGGAGGGTACACCATAAGCAGAAGAAAGAGACAAAGGCATAGTCGAGTAACGTTCCAAGGTCAGAATACCAGGAGGATAGCGGATCAGAGCAGAAGGGGTTAAACAGACGGATGGTCAGAACGAGGTCCAAGATCAGGCAACGAAAGATCTATAAACAGAATGCAAGGCACAGATAGACAAAAAACATGGAAGTGGAATATACATCTGGCAGAGGTCGGTGAGTAACAGCTCAGTTGGGTAGCCTGGCAATCACCTGGAACACTGAACACCTGAAGACAGACAGCGCCTCGAAGTCTCAGATTGGATGGCCAAGCTTCAAATCAACAAACTGACAGCTCAGCACGCCCCTGAACCAGACTGGATGACTGAGCGGTAAATCAAACCACTGCCAGCTTCAACACGCCCCTATACCAGATTTGATGGCTGAGCTGTCAGTAACTACATCCAAGACACACTGAGGGTTGAACCTCACTGCAAAATTTGTGAAATGATCCATCATTGCCAGGCAATAATCACAACCTTTGATGGATGAGGCTGATCATGAGATAGTCCACCATCAACACTTCTAGCGGCTCAGATGTCCGTTTCACTTGGGTAGATACTTGCTGTTCAGGAGGTTTACTCAATTCACACTGATGACTCTTCTGGAAAACTTCCTCTACTACTCGATATAGTTGAGGCCAGTACACGAACCGCTGTAGCCATTAAAAGGTTTTCTCAGTTTTGAAGTAGGAAACCCTCTCATGGACTTCATTTGCCATGTTGGACGCCATCCCTTCTGGAATCACTATTTGCCACGCAGTTCCAAATTCTCTTGGTAACTGTATCCACCTGCATAACAAGACTGTATAGGCTAATAGCGCATGGATTCTAGAAGAATATTATCACTGCACCATCTATCTGGTCAAGGCTGGATGATCATTCCAGCCTTTAGGGTGTCTGAGCGAATTCTATGGTTTCAGTTACATTATTTTTTTAAGAAGACATTTACCCCAGTCATCTCCTCTTTAAACCCCTTTCTGACATCTGACGTACTATTCTGTCCATGTGCCCTGGGCCTATTTGACCAGGGACGGAATATTATGTCATCTCTATCGCCCGCGAACATGGGGTTGTATTGGGAGTTGGCCGCAGGGTTTCAGCTGATTCTGACAGCTGACACCCGGCACCAACTGCCAGGAGAGTTCACAGACCGTTCCTGGCACTTTAACCCCTGAAATGCTTTGATTGAACATGATCTCAGCATTCTGGAAGCTGCCAGAGGGCTGACAGCCCCTCTGCCTTTGGATCAGAGTCCCTATGGCGCGACGCGGAGTCCCGATCGTTGCCATGGTGACCCAGTGTCGTCATGATGACATCTGGGTCACCAGACATAGCAATCTTGCTGATCATGTCCTGTGCATGATGAGCAAGTTTGTCTATCAGTGTAGAGCTAACAGCTTCTGCAGCATGGAGATGATGATAGTCCCATAGTGGGACAAAGAAAAAAAGGAAAAAAAGTTTTAAATAATTGTAAAAATATTTTTTAAAAAATCCAAAATAATAATAAAAAAATCAAAAGATATTGTATGCCAAAATAAATATGTGAATATTTGAATGAAAAAAAAGCAATAAAACTACACATATTTGGTATTGCCGTGTCTGCAACAACCTGACCTATAAAACTGTCCCACTAATTAAACCCCTTTATTGAACACAATAAAAAATAAATAAAATACAAGGCAAAAAACAATGCTTTATCATCATACCGCCGAACAAAAAGTGGAATAAAACGCGATAAAAAAGACGGATATAAATAAACCTCGTACCACCGAAAGCGTGATTTTGGCCTGCAAAAAAAAACAAGCTGCCATACAGCACCGTCAGATGAAAAATAATAAAGTTATAGCTCTCAGAATAAAGCAATGCAAAAATAATTATTTTTTCTATAAAATAGTTTTTATTGTATAAAAGCGCCAAAACATTAAAAAAATATATAAATGAGGTATCGCTGTACTCGTACTCACCCGTAAAACAAAACTGCCTTATCAATTTTACCACACACGGAACAGCATAAACCACCTCCAAAAGAAATTGATGGTTTTTGTTCATTCTGCCTCACAAAAATCAGAATAGAAAGCGATCAAAAAATGTCATGTGCCCAAAAATGGTACCAATAAAAACGTCAACTCATCTCGCAAAAACAAGACCTCACATGACTCTGTGGGCCAAAATATTGAAAAATTATAGCTCTAAAAATGTGGTGATGCGAAAGCTATTTTTTGCAATAAAAAGCGTCTTTTAGTGTGTGACTGCAACCAAACATAAAACCCAATATAAATCTGGTATTGCTGTAATTGCACTGACCCAAAGAAGAAAGTTGCCTAATCAATTATAACGCACGAGGAACAGCGTAAAAAATAAATAAAACCAATTCTTCACATGCTGTTGATTTTTTCATTCTGCCTCCCAAAGATTGCAGTAATGCTCGGCGCACATTTATCCTGCGATCTGCATTGAGCACTTACAGCGGGATTTCCATTTAAATCTCTGAAATACGTGATTCAGACAGAACCCCCAGCTGAAAATTCCCTATAATGAGGCAGATGGAGGCACTGTGGACGCCGTCTGATCTGTGATCTGGCGGTGTCCGTCTTTTTAGGATAGCATAAAAGTGCCGTCGGCCACAGTTTTGTGCACTTCTGAAAAGAAGGACACCACTGAACAGAGGCCAGACGGAGTCCAGAGTTACTCTGCTGCCTCATTATAGTGACTGGATCCCTCAGGTTTCTCATCTAAATCACGTCACTCTGAGATTTAGATCAAAACTCCAAAGTAAGTGGTCAGCATAGAGAGACGGATAAATGTGATCCCAAACGTTATGTAAAATGTTTCCAATAAAAGCTTCAACTCAATCCACAGAAAAAGCAAGTCCTGGCTCAGGTCAGTCATCTGTTAACGAAAATATAGGGGGCTTCTACTTTACTGGTAGTACAAAGGCTCTGGAAAAGTGAAATGGCTCCTCACCCTCCAAAAGAAATTCAGCAAATTCTCCGCTTCCAAAACCAAATGCATCCTCCCTTCTGAGCCCCACAGTGTACCTAACATAATGCATCCACGTTTGGCATTTCTGAAGCTGTAAGAAGAAGGACTGTGCCGCGTGTACCTGTTTTGTGCCGGGTCTGGTACTGTTGGGGCTGTCTCCTCTGTTGTCAAGGGGAAAGCTTAAGAGATCGGACCAATCTTTGCAGGCGGGAGCAGGGGGTGTGGCTAAGTTTTTAACGACTCCGTGGTTGGGGGACGCTGCCTGGAGCCTGAGCAGTCAAGAAGGAGAGAAAGAAGTCCCACAAGTTTAGTTTTGTTGAGTCCTCTCTTTTGGGCTGGAATGGATGGCCTGGCCATTCGCTGTTTAGTCGATCCCAGCTGTCAAGTAACTACGATGCCTGAGACTTATTTCCGATGTCATTTCCCCAAGGCGATGTGACCTGAGTCGGGTCCCATGATCAAATTGACAGCAGCCAATCAGCTGCCCATCCCGGTCGCAGGGATGGCCTGGATGCAAATCACTGTGTGCGGCAAAGATGTTGGCCAGAAAGGCATCATGTTAACCACCGGGGACCCCAGTTATAGGCCCCTTTAGGAATAAACGTACTGAAGGAACTGGGAAACATACTGGTCAACGAGTCAGCCGATGTGTTTCTGAATCGATGGAGCCTTCGCACCCCTCAGAGAAAAGTGTTCAAACAGTTGATACAAGTGGCTCAAGCCCGAGAAACATTGAGTGAAGGAAGACCATTAGGCAAGGTGACCATTCCGGAATCTGCCAATCTCGTCTTACCACCAGGTCTGACTGTGCTTACATTGCCTATTCAAGCCTGTACCCCTCTTGAAGGAGTCAAGGTTCAGATAGAGCGAGCTGTTATGGAGCAGAGATGGGTGGCCGGCATTTTCAAGTACCAATACAAGATCGCCTATCAGAGAGGAGCAGAGAACACACATGCCGATGCTTTATCCAGAGTGACTCAAGAACAACCTGGACCTAACTGGGATGAAGAGCTGGAGGCTGAAGAGATCCCTGAATTTCATAACTCTGCCCGGACGGTGGTGGCAATGCAGGGACAGATCAGGGAGACATCCAGAGGACACACACTATGGCGACCCTGTGATGACTGCGTACAGCTTCAGCAGGAAGATGAGTGTGTCCACCTGGGTCCGTGAACATCGTCACCAGTCGCAGACCCTACATCGGCTTGTGCAGACCAAGTTCTGGGAACTTGAACATCATGAAGTGACTCCCCTGTGAGGGACAGCTCTTAAGGCCGGGGACCGTGTGTTGGTCTGGGACATACGTCCTCGAGGCAAGTTGGAGTATTGGTGGGAAAAGACCTCGTATCGGGTGAAACACAGGATCGGATCTGAGGGTCCCATCTGAGGTTCAATCTAAGGGAGAAGAAGGTGCTCCCACTCAAGTAGTTCATCGGAACATGTTACATCCTTGCTTGTCACAAGACCCCGATCAAACAGAGAGAACACAAGCTGTTCCTAAAACGCTCTCCTCCACAGCTTTCGACTATGAAGAGGAAGAATTCTCTGACCCGCTGCCCATTGACCCAGAAGAGGAACCGGAACTTGAAGCTCCCGAACTGGCTGCTCCATTGAACCTGGGCACGTCCCCGTCCTCGCCCGCGCAACCTGACTCCACTACTCAACCTGACTCCACTACTCAACCTGTCTCCACTACTCAACCTGACTTATGCCGCACAGAATGGACAACAGCAGGAATATGAACAAGACCAATTTATTTGGCAGTGAATCATCCAGGAGATGGAGGAATGTCAATGGTTACTGCAAGAACTCTCGCCTGTGGAATGGCGCGCAAAAGGAGAGGGGGAGTGTAAAAAGGACCATGCCGTGGGTAACTGTTTTGTGTCGGGTCCGGAACTGTCGGGGCTGTCTCCTCTGTTGTCCAGGGGAAAGCTTAAGAGACCGGACCAATCTTTGCAAGCAGAAGCAGGGGGTGTGGCTAAGTTTTTACAGCCACAGCGCTCGCGGAAACGGGCAGACTTGGCGGGAAAAGACAGCGCGCCGCAAGGGGAAATGAGTGCTCTGGCCCTAGAGCATCAGTACAGCGCAGGCTTGCGCTCGAGCATCCACGCCGCCACATACTGAGACTGTGAGGAGAGACGTGGTGTGTGCCCTTTGGTCACCACAAAACGAGGTGCCAAACGCACCGGGCTAGTGAGTACTGCATGCATACCGCCAAAGAGAGATTGGGTGCAGGACCGCCAACTGCGCCCCGATTCCCCAGTATATATCTGCCGAACCACGTTGGGCTCAGACAGTGCGGCGGCCCACACTCCTCCGGGCCACAGCAGTAAATGAACTAGGGGCTCAACGGTAGGTACCGGAGACCAACCGCTGCAGCCAGAAGATGGATCATCGTTACCATCTGGACCTCAACAGACAAGCGCCGCACCAGCCGTTGTTACCATGCCTTGAGAAACGACTGACAGGATAAGTTGACTCAGCAAGAACTGTTACTACCTTTCCTACTGTTCTTTAACTCTGCATAGTATTTACATTTTGAACTGCTTATTCCGCTGTTAACTGCTTACCTCCCTGCGTGCAGTATACCAGTGTTAAGTAAAACTGTTAACCATTGCTCTGTCTCCTGTCCATCACTGCATCCCGCAACCTGCTCACAAAGCAATGAGAGCCCACCTAACTTACGGGTGCATGAGGGGTCTAGTTTCCAAAATAGTTTCACTTGTGGTGGATTTTCACTGTTTAGGCACATCAGAGGCTCTCCAACTTGTCGGGATGATCATCACAAACATTGTATACATACATGTGTCTCCCCCCCGAATACAGATATGTACCCCACCATTAAAAATATAAAGTGATAAGCAGCACTGTGCCCCCCCATTAACTATAATCTACACCACCAAATAATATAAACCATTCAGTCTGTGACTCTCAATTAAGTTTACGGCTATGTGCACAAGTACCCAAGGTTTTACAGTACAAGCTAAGTTAATGAGATCCCTGAATTCTCATGCACACATTGCTTATTTTTCCTTGCAGATTTGCAGCAGATTAAAATCTGCATTATGTAAATTCTTGCAGCGTATTTCACCCTTAATAGTGAGTGGGGGAAAATACGTAACAAAAGCATGGCAAAAATGTGGAAAAAAATAAATGTATTTTACGCTGTTTTCTTCCTGCCAACACATTAGGATATGCAGCAGAATTTTCTCCTGCAAATCTGTATCCCTCCATTCATAAGTCCGTGATAGTATCATAGTGAATTTGGGGGAGGGAGAAGATGCTATCAAGTACTGAGTATCCTCTGCCACCTCTCAATTCATTACAAGTCCCTGACAGAATCTTCTCCCACCTTTCAGTTCATTATAAAGTTTTCTACGCATCTTAACCTATCCTCTCCTACTTCCTAATACATTCCTAATACATTTTAAGTCCCCAATAGCATCACAATGAATTGTGAGAAGGGGGAGGAAGCTATCAGGGGCTAAGCACCCTACCCCACCACCCAATTAATTTTACATCCATAGCTAACTTTCCCCCTCCCCGTTCATAACTCCATGATAAGTCCCTGTTCCTCACATCTAAATCCAACACATTCTTCATTGTCCCCCCAGCATCCCATCATTGTCCTCTCCCCACCTCCATCATTGTCTTCTACACCACTTCCATCATTGCCCTCTCCACCACCTCCATCATTGCCTTCTCCCCACCTCTATCACTGCCCTCTCCACCACCTCCATCATTGTTCTCTCCCATGACCCCCCATTATTGCCTTCTCCACCACCTCCATCATTGTCCTCTACACCACCCCAAACATTGTTCTCCCCCACCTCCCTCCAATGTATTGTAAAAAAAAAATCACAAATACCACCACTCACTTCTCTGCACGTTCCCCCGCAGCATCATCATCACCGGCAGCTTTCTTGCTCTGACAGCTACGCAACTTTGTCAGACAGAAAGTGCCGGGCAGGAAGCAGAGGATGGATCCCTGCAGCTCCGCTGCCATTTTCTCCTGTAGGCAGCGGAGCTGCAGGAATAGCTCCCTGCCCACCGCACATGAGGGCAATCTGGCTATAGGCCCCCCCGGAGGCTGGGGGCCAGAGAAACAGGCCATTGCCCTCATTATTAGCCACCCTGCAAGGGCACCCTCCACCTCTGGGCCCCGATGCAGCTGCAACAGCGGTATGTCCTCCCCTTGCTCCAACATAAAACTTGGCCAAACATTATTTTGCTATCGCAATCTACACATGTGAACGTTGACAAGCGAAATAATTATGACTTACTTTCATAGGACTAAATGAAACAACCCAAATCTTGAAGTAGGTTTAGACCATTATAACTCTTCCACCAACTTTGTAGTTGGTATTAGACAATTTGTCAAGAAGCATTCTTACATATTACAGGCCTAGATATATAGGTAAGATCATATCAGAAGAGACGGAGTTGAGAGATGGATTGCAACCCTACTGAATTAAACCACAAGAATTTCTTCACAAAGAGATTCCAGCTAAGCATTTTGTGGATTTTCACCATCCTCAAGAAATATGTTGATTACCACATTAACCCCATAGCAGAGCATTGATCTGTGCTACTTTACAAGCATAAGAGAAAATAGTCTATATTGTATGTAAGGTGGCTGAATCAACTCCAACAGAAATTGTATCGGTTTAATATAACCCTTTAGGCCTTGCTGTTGGGACATACTCTTTTATTAGAATAACAGTACAGTACATTAATGTGCATTTTGTTATTTGACTGTGACTGATTTTTATGTTTTCAGAACACCTTAAGATACAACTGGTAGATGCCTGCGTTCAGGAGACCCTATGTAATATTATCCAGAGATTACAGGACAGTTCACAGACAGAGGACATGTGTACAATGAAGTCATCATCTGACCTAATTGTCTCATTACTTCTTGGTGGTAAGTAAACTGTATTCAGATTCTGCAAGGTGCACATGTACCTTACGTATCTATTACTGACCTCCTCCATACACAAGAATGCTCATGCACCTTACAAATCTATTACTGACCTTCTCTATACACCCTACATATTGTAAGGCAGCGACGTTTCCGCCAGTGAATTTAGTGAGACAGTGACCCAGGCAAGTTAAATAAAACGTCCTTTATTGTCCAAACACTGCACACAGGAAATTGCTCACCTCCGTATTACAGCCAGGAATGCACAAATAAGGTCCAGTGCCGCTGGCACTTGCACCCCGTAAGGTTCTCGGCTACCATTGTGGTTGCCCACGTCCCTGACTCTGGCTTGTATTAGCTTCACACAGCCATGTATATGTCCACAGCGCCTTTAGCTCTGAAATGCAAGCATGCTACATTGCCCTTTAAAGGGAATCTGTCACCCCAATTTTGCCATATCAACTAAAGATATGGCTGAATAGTGCGTCCCATAACAAAGCTATCGGTAGGTATCATATATCCTGATACCCCCGTTTTGATAGCAAAATACCTTAGCAAACTTCGGTTTCTGCGCTGTCAATCAAGGCGGTCAGGTCAGGAGGGCGTCGTTTTCTCTCTCTCTCCCTCCCGCTCCTCGGCATCACTTGCGTATCGCCGTCTGTGAATCCCACAGACGGCGTTCGGCTTCCCGCAATTGCGCATTTGAAATTAGGCCCGGCCATGCGCAGTGTGCTTTGCCCAACAGTGGGCAAAGCATAAAATCAGTACAGCGCATGCGCTACTCTTTTCTTGCCCCGGAAGTCGTCCAAGGCAAGCAGTCATTTCCGGGGCAAGGAAAGAGTAGCGCATGCGCTGTACTGATTTTATGCTTTGCCCACTGTTGGGCAAAGCACACTGCGCATGCGCGGGGCCTAATTTCAAATGCGCATTGCGGGAAGCCGAACGCCGTCTGTGGGATTCACGGAGCGGGGGGGAGAGAGAGAAAACGCCGCTCTCCTGACCTGACCACCCTGATTGACAGCTCAGAAACCGAAGTTTACTAAGGTATTTTGATATGAAAATGGGGGTATCAGGATATATGATACCTACCGATAGCTTTGTTGTGGGACGCACTATTCAGCCATATCTTTAGTTGATATGGCAAAATTGGGGTGACAGATTCCCTTTAAGGCTGGTGGATACCAGAGTGGGCTTCTCAGATCTTTTATGTTGCCCAATTTGAAGTCCATCTCACACAAATGCAGAGGTTGAATTTATGTAGTTTTCTATGATATGGTTCAATATTTTCATCTAAAAAGCTGTTTAAATTCATCCAGGACAACATATGATAGAGAGGAGGCGGATTTAGAGCAGAGAAATCCTTGGATTGCTGCTTCCCTTGCCCACTCACTGCTAATTGACAGCTTTTTCTGTATACACAGAAAGATGACAATTATTCTAAGTGGGAGAAGCAGGATTACAACTTTCTCTTGTCTAAATCCTCCTCCTCTGTATCATATGCTATCTTCAGAAAAAAGTGGAAATAGAAGCTGCAAATACTTTTATTTTACAAAAATTGCACAATAGTATCCCTTTTCACATTTATACCTCTGTCGTACACTTTTATTGAAAATTAATGGGTTTTCCAGTGTCCTTAAAATGTCCATTAATGATTAAAATGAATGATAGTTGCCCTGCTATTGCCATTACTCTTATCACAAGGAATTTAACCCCTTTTTTCATCATACTAAACATGGGCTTTTGATCACCTCCCAGCATCTGTACCTCTTAGGAAACCCTATGTAATTTTTTTTCTGGGGTCCCCCACAAGCTAACCAGTAAAGGCTAAGCAAACAGCTGTGAGCACGTATTAATAACCTGTGCACCTTTTGGGATATTGTCCCCTTTCCCAGATTAATAACATCAACCTCCAGCCATGGGCTGTCCCTCTGCTTGTTTTGAAAATTACACGGGAGTCCACGCCACTTTTTTTGTTAAATTATTTATTTTACACACAATGTACCCAGTAGGTGCTGAATTTAACTCCCATCATTGTTGCCTGGTCATGCTGATCTCAGGGAGTCCAGGCAACAATGATCTGAGCTGCCTTCAGCACCAGCTCTGGGAAATGAGCGAACTGTACTGCTTTTCCCAGGCACTGGTACGTTTCACACTGATGCGGCACATTGACAGCACATGGATGCCACAAGTATTTAACACACGAACACAAGGACACAGATAGCTATGGAACTGGTATTTCCAGTACTGGAAATATCAGGACATGTGAAAGAGCCCTAACTGATGGCAAAAACCTGTATTATCAGCCTAGATTTTAAATTATTCTGATTTGACTATTTAACCTCTTAGATGCTGCAGTCATGCTTTTGATGGTCCCTGTTTTAACCAATTAGCTTGTCCCATGGCTAACATCACTAAATTGCTTATATAACCTGTGTTGTTTGCATTTGGCACAGCTCATTGATCATCTTTGATTTAGCATAGGACTGCAAACCCACCTAATAAAAGAAGCTATCATTCTGAATCATTATACATCATGAAAGTAACAATTTTCCCCCAACATAGATTGATTAATATAAATTCAACTAGCTGAAGAGCCTTGCTTTCCCCTGGTGTAGTAACTAACTGCCATCCCGCTCTCTCCCTCCAAAACCCAGCTCTACATCCACCATCCCGCATTCTCCCTCAGCAGCCCCCCTCTCCATCCACCGTCCCTCTCTCTCCCTCCACAGCCCCTGTCTCCACTGGCCTTCCTGCTCTCTCCCTCAGCAGCCCCGCTTTTGCTCCGCAGCCCCGCTGTCTCCCTCCGCTGCCCAGCTCTCCATCCACCGTCACAGTCTCTCCTTCCACAGCCTCACCCTCCAATCGCCGTCCCGCATTCTCCCTTCACAGCCCCGCTCTTCCCCTCAGCAGCCTCTGTCTCCACTGGCCGTCCCGCTGTCTCCCTCCGCAGCCACGCTCCCCACTGGCCGTCCCGCTCTGTCCCTCCGAAGCCCCGCTCTACACTCGGCGTCCCGCTCTCCACTTGCCGTCCTGCTCTCTCCTTCCACAGACCGTCTCCACTGGCCGTCCCGCTCTCTCCCTCAGCAGCTCAGCTCTCCACCCGTGTTCCGCTCTCTCCCTTAACAACCCCACTGTCCACTCACCATCACGCTCTCTCCTTCTGCAGCTCTTCCCTCCACAGCCCCGCTCTCTCCCTCCACAGCCTCGCTCTCCAAGCACCATCCCACTCTATTCTTCTGCACCCCTGCTCTCCATCCATGTCCCGCTCTCCCTCCACAGCCCCGCTCTCTCCCTCCACAGCCCCACTCTCTCCCTCCACAGCCCCACTCTCCATGTGGTGTCCCGCTCTATCCCTCTGCAGCCCCGCTCTCCATCCATGTCTCGCTCTCTCCCTCGCAGCTCCGCTCTCCACCCACGTCCCGCACTTTCTCTCTGCAACCCCGCTCTTCAGCTTCCAGTGGGTGGGGCTATGTGGAGTAACCGTGGCTTGATACACACACACATACATAAAATCAGCTTTATATATAGATAAGCATTTTATATAACATGTAGATGAGTCTTTAGCATGGCTCATTAGCTAAAACCACATTAATTGACAAGTTGGAAGTAAAAATATTGACTAGAAAATGTCCAATTATAATCATTTCTTCTTCCGTGTCTGTCGTCACTAGTTGAAGATAAGTCTTCAGCAGATGGACCTAAACAGAACTATTGTTTAACTGCTTATTGTGGCTTATACATACATGCTTTAATATTGAGAATATTATGCATACATATTGGGACTATACATTTTATGTTCCTGTCATTTGACAGATGAATCCATGCAAAAACTTTTTGAGAATGGCTGTGGTGTGGTGTACCAGAATATTCCTTCATGGCTAACCTCTCAGCACACCCTTCTTCAGATGACTGGAGCACTCGCCATTGCTAATTTTGCAAGAAATGGTAAATTTAGTTTTATTTACAAAAAAAACTGTCAGTTTCCTTATGTGAAAATATAGCAGCCATTTTGAACTTGAAAATGTAAAATACTGTGAGTAGTTGTAGATGAAGAGGAAAACATCAAGTTCGAAACAGCACACAAATGTGCAAAGTGAACAGCCTAGATTAATATAAGACGTATGGTGACAAAAGCTAAATTACTAATCGTTATGTATAGTCACAGTCATATTTAGCAATACTACAAGAGCAAGCTGGGTGGAAAAAAACTTAAAATTATGTTCAGATCTGTCTTTTAGCTTGCACTTGTAGTTTTAAAGAGGAGTGTAAGTTATGCCTCCTCACCACTACCGAAGCTACCGCAACCCCCCAACCTACTGTCTCCTTCCCCACCATCCTGTAGATTGTGAGCCCGCAGGGGCAGGGTTATCTCCCCTCTGTATCAGTCTGTGATTGTTTGTTGTTTACTGTAAGTGATATCTGTAATTTGTATGTAACCCCGTCTCATGTACAGCACAATTATAAATGCATAATTATAATAAAAATAATTAATATTGTGATTTCTAATATTATTTAGCTTTTAAACAGCAGCTTTTGAAATGACCTACATGGGTACATTTAGGTTATTAAGAGAGACACTACCAGTGGGGCTTTGGGCAATAATTCTTAATATGGAACTCGCACAGTTAGCAATTTTTGTATCTCAACCAGCTGTTAAGATCTACACAAATAGCTACTGAGTGCAATCCTTAATGAGGGGCTTACCTTGGACCCCGACAAACTGCACAGATATCGATGCTTGTATGTGTACGTGTATGCTTGTGTGTGAGTAAGCTACACAATTATATCTCATATCTTATAGCCTAGTTTTAACTTGTCAGTCACTAAGAACATGCCCATGTGTTAATTGGCCCCAATGTGGATTTCTAAAACATGGAAATTATATTGCAAGTCTCATTGGGGAGAGGGAGGTATGTAATTTGTGACTGTCTTTCTACAATATTGTAAAATAAATTAGTACTATATAAGCAACATTAAATTCACACTAGTTTTTCAAAGATTACTTTTATTTTCAGTTACTTTTAAACGCTGATACCATGGTCTCCACCACTACATTATGCTGCTTTCTGATTACATAGCAAAAACCTACTGACAGATTTCCTGGGCTTTGGCTTTGTTTAAAGTCTGCAAAGAAGGAGAGCCACACCCCACTAGAGAACATATGAAAAGGAATAATGGGTATAATTAAATGAGTAACAAAAATCACAGATAATGAATAACCAATAATTATGACTAACGTAATTATATCAGGCCATGTAGCCCTCAACAGTGTAGACAAAGTCATGGAAGTCAGTTATGCTCCCCAACTAAAATGATAATGGTCATCTTTCATTTGGCAACCAAAAGTGGCAGCATGCATCTATCAGATCATCAAAGATGTGGGTGCTGCCGTTGTCTTGGACTTTTAGTTTGGCTGGATATAACAGATGGAACCTAATAGAGCTGTCATGAAGGTATCGACAAGACAAACGGGTCAGAAGCCTTTATGTTTTTGAGTGACCAAAGGAAAAATGTCCAGAAAGATGAGGATACAGTTGTTTTTAACTGTTAGTGAGTTCATCCTACAGTACGCTCTCAAGATTTGTTCCATAATGGAACAGTTTAGTAATCTAGAGATGACCGGACGTGAACAAACTCCTCCTTGTTCCCTAGGAGGACCTATGCGATGGGCGCTCTCAACCATCAATTAGTCCAGAGTGAAATTGCAAAACTTGTATTAGATCAGTAGTGAGAAAGGTGCTTAGATTATCTAAAAAAAAATGATGGCACACCTACGAATTGGAGATTCTTCAGCCTTTCTCTATTTTCTAAGTCCTCCAACTTCAACTTATCATGGGGGGAAATCTCTTCTCTTTGACTATTGTTAGGTGAGCCAAAGAGGTGATGGTAGCTTCACAATCATTAACCCTGTTCTCCAGTTCTGCAATTTCTGGTGCATTTGTCGTAATCTGTGCTAGAGCCAAATTGATAGATGCATGGAAGAACATCTAATATCTTATCAAAAAGTGGTATGAGGAGTCTCAAGATGTCCTGAGTGACAGCACCTGTTTGTAGATTTTCTGTTACAAGTGAAGCTAAAGGTCTGGTGTGCTGACATATTAGGCACGGTATTATCCTCATCAGTTAAAAGTTCATGCAAAGACTCTGGATTTTCTGAAGATATTGTCATCTGAGACTTTGTTAGTGTTGTTTACCTTTTATGTTTTTTAAATTTTTGTTTTTTGGTAGGGTACAAGATGTAGATTTTCACAAACTGGTAGATCTGGTTGGTATTTTCAATACGAAGTGAATTGAATTTTATTGCTTTGACAAGTATTTTTCGATGCCTATTGATATACAGGGCTCAATGACTGTGAGGAGGTTGTCGAAAAGAATGTATGAAAAGTGAGGAGAGCAATTTCTCATATTAACGAATCATAGGAGATGAATGAACATGAGCCATTAGCATCTCAGAAGAACTGCGTGTTACTAACACCAGTAATTAAAAAAATGAAAGATCTCTCTTCTATTCTCCTGTTCATTTACTTTCCTCTTGAGTTGACAGGTGAGGCGAGGTGACTGAATTTATGTATGTTCAGGAAATTACATTGCCTGTATCGGTCACTGGACTGTAGTTTTGTGCTAGAAATGTAGTTTGTTCAAATTACAAACAATAATGTTCAAATTAGGGTGTCAAATTCTGATCTTTCGCAGAGAAAAAATAAAATGCTGTTTCAGAATCAGTTACTTGTTGGCACTTCAGCGAAGCAAGATGTCAGTATTTGTACAGTGACTTCCGAAAGTATTCACCCCAGGTGAATCCAGGTTGTTAGGTAGCAAAACACGTAAAAGGCTAAGGAGGTGAATACTTTCACAAGCCACTGTATATTGGATGTAATCAAGGTTACTTAGGAGTCATAAATCAACCACTAGATGTTGTGGTGTTGCACAACAAACACAGTGCTGTTGCTATGTGACTAGTTTTCTGCTTTGAGACAAGTTATAACCAATTTATGGCCAACTTAGGTTGTTTATGAAGCTGAGGTGTTTCTTCAGCCTTGGGACAACCTAGATAGAATGGCAGTAGATTGTCTTAGTGTTCTTGATTTGCATATAAAACATTGGAAACTATCTGCCTTGTCATAAAGCATGTACAGTAATGTCCCGTCTCCCAGCTCCCCCACTAACAGCTATTGTACCTCTTTCCTGAATTTGTAGTTGTCTTTCACAGGAGATCTCAGGATGTTATCACCTCTCTGGGGATTATAACAAGGCAGATGGCCAGGCAAGCAGGAGAATGGCTGGGATGTACTGTACTTGCTCTTCGGAGGTACTTGGTTATTGCAGAAGTGAGTAGAAGGTGCAGGGAATGTCTGTCAGGAGACCAGCAGCTTTGATCTAGGGGCAGAAAGAAGGACCTTGTGAAGCCTGATACTGGTCCTAGTCCTAGCCATCAGAAGGAATCAGCAGGCAGGTGATTCTCAATATGCAGTGTGCTTGACTGCAGCTGAGGTGGGTCAAGAGCAGGGGCATACCGTCAATAGTAGCAGACCACGCAGCTGCTATGGTGCCCGGACAGGTGAGGGGGCCCGCGACGGCCGCTGTGGTTTGGCAGCTGTGCTGTGCTGACACAGTACTATCTCATTTAATTAAATGTAAGCGCCGGCCGCTGTATACCCCCTTGAAGCTCCCCTTTCCTTGTTTCCTGGTCAGCAGTTGGCTGATGTCTCTGGCTGGATTTGCATAAGAACGCCACGCCTCCTGGCAGCCAGAGAGCAGCACACGTGCATTGCAGGAAGCAGAAAGCAGAAAACATTCATGAGCTTCTCTCACTCAGGGAGAGGGACACACAGACAAGACGGTGAGCCCGGCTGGCTGGGGGACGGGGTGGATTTTTTTTGTTAAATGTGTCCCCTCACTGTGCTGGCACTTTACATTTACAATGGCTCTGGCTGCACTTTGCACCTTAGGGAGGGGGGCCCCATTCAGACTTTTACTATGGGGCCCCATGATTTCTATGTACGCCCCTGGTCAATAGTGCCAGGGATGTTTCTGGAAAGACATAATAAAGGTCTCAGTGTGAAAAACAAGATAATCTTGTAGTTAAGATACCTTTTAATGGCTAACAAAAAAAAAATAAATGATGTTACAAAGCAAGCTTTCGGGACGTCTTAGGTCCCTTCCTCCCGCATGGTATAACAAAGTTTCTGAAGAAACACATATATATTCACAAACAAAAAAAGAGAGAAGCATGGTATACTAAATGAAAATTTAAATAAACTGAACAAACTGAGCTCAAAGACTGAATCCTTAATTGGATTGGGTTAGTGCTGTGAAAGTTTTATAGTTCTAATATCCATGTAAGATCAGAGGCCTGATGCCCTCAACGTCTTTGGAGCAGATTCCTCAGATTCAGTAGTGAGTCATAAAACCTTCTGAGAGATTTAAGGTACTGCCACACTACACGATCCCTCTAACGATCTCGTTAGCGTCGCATACTAATGAGATCGCTAGCGGGATCGTTTTAATATCGCTAGTAGTGGCCTAATTTAGCGATGTCGTTAAGGACGCTATCGCGGTTAGCGATCTCCTTAACGACTTTAGCGGTACAAAATACCGCTAAATCGCTAAAAAAAAGGTGCCACACTCAGCGATATATACTTACCAGCGGGACGCCGGCGATAAAAATAGGGTCCCGATCGATCGCTGAGATGAACGAGATCACAGCAGGATCTCAGCAGGGGCCACGTCGTCGCTAGATGCCACACATAACAACGTCACTAACGAGATCGCTAAATAGTGACGTTTTTTAGCGATCTTGTTAGCGACGTTGTTTAGTGTGGCATACCCTTTAGTCCTGTGTGGATGGAATCATTTGCTTTCTGGAAAGACAGACTTACTGTGTTTCTTAGGCCTCAACATGGCCAGCACTAAGAAAGCCGTGGTACAGTGCAAACTATGCACTAGGACTCCATGGACTATGAAATATTCAGCTCCTGTGGAAGGCCAGACCTTCTCATATAGTTATCTCTTGTTTTCAGCTTGTCTGAGGAAGGGAAGGTGATTATTATAGCTTGATTGATCACTCATCCATATGCAGCTCTTGTAAAAAGCAGCCATGCAACATGCTTAGCCCCTGGAAGTATATAAAAGTGTTTTTAAAATATGCAAACCTTGTGAGGTAGACAGTTGCATTACATTTTTTGAAATGTTGAGATTTATTTTTCTTTTGCCTTAAAAAAAATCATTTACAAATATAATGCAAAAAATTACAATTCAATGGCTTCTGTGTCTCACAAACCATGACAGAGAAGCCATGGTTTGAGTAATTTTCTTCAGTATGAAAATAAGCACTGCGGGGATTTAAACTGCCCCATTTTTTGTAGTTAAAATTTAACACTGAAAAATTCAGTGAGTCAATCCGCTCAGTCACACCCTCTCTGCAGGTTATGCACCTCTCTGTCTATTATTATTTATTGACTTAGACTACTACTCCTTTTTCTATGCTTCTCAGCACTGCAGTAAAGCACCACACTCAGATTTAAGCATTTCTAGCCTTACTGGTAATGATCTGTGAATGTCATCAAATTCTACATGAAAGATATATATCCTTGTACCGTGTTAGCAAGTAGATACAAAAATATTAAGATCTGAGAGTCCTCAGTAGTTGATACCTTTTTATTTATTATGCTTTGCTTATAGCGCCATCTTATTCCACAGCACTTTAAATACATTATCATCACTGTCCCCAATAGAGCTCACAATCTAAATTCCCTATTAGTATGTCTTTGGAGTGTGGGGAGAAACCGGAGAACCTGGAGGAAACTCACAAAACACGGTGAGAACATACAAACTCCATGCAGATGTTGTCCTTGGTGGGATTTGAACCCAGGACCCGAGCGCTGCAAGGATGCAGTGTTATCCACTGAGCCACTGAGCCACCGTGCCGCCCTAATCGCTAACTGAAAAGATGGTAACAAATTGCAAGCTTCCAAGTCTACCCAGGTCTCTTCATCAATCATAGAATAATACAAAATCTGAAGAGTCACATATTTATACACAACAGGGCACAGGAATAGTGTATAGATAAGACAAGTGACGTGAAGCAGAACTATCATTTTGGGAGAGGGAGAAACAATTGAGTCCTTAAATATTGGAACAGTTCATATATAAGGAGTGTGAAAGTTTTATTGTCATGTGATTAAGGTCTGGTCTGGGATTGTAATGCCCCCACAAGGTCTGATGAGCACATTACTTCATTGATATAGAAAGACTTAAATCCATTGTACATATTTCTGCACTGAGTGTGTCATAGGCTGTCATAAGTTTGTACTCCCAGACTCTTATGTCTCTCTGAGATTGAAGTTACCTTTTAATATTAGTAATTTCACGTCCATGGTGTTGTGATCAGGGATACAAAAATGTTTGGTGACAGGTAGATCTATTCTTTTTTCTTTTATTGTGTGGCAATGATAATTCATCCTTGTTCTCAGTTTTTGCCCTGTCACCCCCACATACAGACCCCCAGCTGGACATTTGTTGCATATTATTAAGAACACCACATTAGATGTGATGCAACTGAAAAACCTGGGATCTTGTAGTCCTGATGTGAGTTGGGGATCTTTATCTTGTCCGTGGTCATTATAAATAGACAGGTTTTGCATTATTTCTTGTTGCAAGGAAAGGTTCCTGCAGCTGTTGGGGAGGACAGGGAGCTTCTGACAATGATGCTTCTTAGATTTGGGGGCTGCCTAGAACACAGAAGTGGAGGGTCTGGAAATATGGATTGTAATTGGACATCTTTCTGTAGTAAAGGTTGTAATT
>VIAB01002161.1:33983-44841 GCA_009801035.1 Oophaga pumilio | reverse complement strand
AAAAAAAAAAAAAAAGGGACTTAATGAAGGGGTACTGGTCAAGTGAAAAAGCGCTATTAACCTGCAGATATGAGATTACTAAGTTAATAGCATTTTAAAGCTGTATGACTGCTGTACTGAAAGCATGGCTAAGGAATGATATGAACTTTAGTCCTCCCAGCAGTCTCTGGCTTTCAGTCATAGGGGTGGACCGCACAAATTCAGTCACTGCTCAGTACATAGTGAGCAGCGGCTGTAACCAGGCCCCAGCATTGACCGACAGCCGGCTCAGCACTGATGCACTGTAGAGCCGGCTGTTAGTCAGTGATGGTGGGCAGTTACAGCCACCACTCACTATGTACTGATCAATGATTGAAACTGTCCCTCTATGACTGAAAGCCCGAGGCTGAAGAGATAAAGTTAATTTCCTTCTGGCATCTGGGCTTTCAGTGTGGCGGCCGCACAATTTCAGAATGCCAGAAACCTGCAACCCAATTTATGCAGGTTAAAAACGCTTTTTCACATGGCACATTCCCGTTAAGCACAAGCAGCATAAATCAATGAACAATTCAGGCTGGAGGTGGTTTACTAATGGTATGGAGAATGGTTTCTTTGCACATCATGGGTCCTCGGATACTTGTGGATGAACATATGGAAAGTTGGCCTTACTTATGACCAGTCAAGCTAATCCCTTCATAGCAACTGTCTAACATCTACAGTTTCTTGAAAACGTATTCCTACCTTGTGAACTTTTCCACATTTTTTCACGTTACATCCACGAACTTAAATGTATTTTATTGGGTTTTTATATGATATAGTTACACCAAGTAGCAAGTATTTGAGAAATGTAAAGGAAATCATAGTTTTCTAAATATTTTAAAAATATAAGTCTGAATATTGTGTTGTGTATTTGTACTCAGCCCCCTGTAGAATTATTTCCCTAAATAAAATCCTGAGTGACCAATTGCCTCCAGAAGTCACGTAATTAGTAAATTGAGTCCGCCTGTGTGTAATGTTTTCCTCAGTATAACTACAGCTGTTCTGTGACGGTCTCAGAGGTTTATTTGAGAACATTAGGGATCAAACCGCATCATGAAAAACAAGGGACACACCAGACAGGTCAGGGATAAAGTTGTGGAGAAGATAAAAAAAAGGGTTAGGTTAGAAAAAAAAAGTCCAAGCTATGAACATTTCATGGAGCACTATTCAATCCATCATCGAAAAAATGGAAGGGGTACGGCACAACTGTAAATCTACTTAGACACGGCAGTCAATCTAAACTGACATCCCATGCAAGGAGAGCACTAAATTAGAAAAGCATCCAAGAGACCAATGGTCACTCTGGAGAAGCTGCAGAGATCCATGGCTCAGGTGGGAGAATCTATGCACGGGACAACTATTAGGCCAGTGTCACACTTGCATGTGTGATGCGAGAAACTCGCGAGAGTCTCTAGCATCAATACCTGGCACTGACGCCGGCACTCAGACCAGAGCGTACGGCTGCATGTATTTCTATGCAGGTGCACACTCCGGTCCGAGTGCCGATGGCAGTGCTGGGTGTTGATGCGCAAGTTTCTCGCATCATATAGGCAAGTGTGACAGCGGCCTTAGTTGCATACACCACATCTAGTGACAAGAAGCTTGTCACTTTTGAAAGCAAGCCATAAGAAATCGCATTTGCCGTTTGAAAAAGTCTGTGTAGTGGACACAGCTAGAATGTGGAAGATGATGCACCAACCCCATCTTCAAACATGGTGGTGGCAGAATCATGAGGTGGAGATACTTTTCTTCAGCATTGACAGTGAATCTGGTCAGAGTTGATGGCAAGATGGATGGAGCCAAATACAGGGCAATCCTAGTGGAAAACCTGTTAGATGCTGCAAAAGACTAGAGACTGGGACTTAGGTTCACCTTCTAGCAGAACAACAATCCTAAACATACTGCCAGAGCTACAATGGAGGATTTAGATCAAAGCATATTTATGTGTGCGAATGTCCCAGTCCAGACCTAAATCCCATTGAGAATATATAGCAAGACTTGAAAATTGCTGTTCACAGACGCTCTACATCCAATCTCACTGAGCTAGAGCTAGTTTGGAAAGAAGATTGGGCAAAAACGTCAGCGCAGCTGGCAGATATACCCTAAAAGATTTGCAGCCGTAATTTTAGCGAAATGTTGCCCTACAAAATATTGACTCAGGGGGGCTGAAGAAAACCATGTATCATTTATTTTACACTTCACAAATTCTTGTTATATCAAATAAAATCCCAATAAAAACATTAAGTTTGTGGGTGTAACATGTAAAAGTCTGGAAAAGTTCATGGGATGTGAATACTTTTTCAAGGCTCTGTATATATTATATATGTAGGGCTGCATTGTCCTGGATTTTTGTACAGAAACACAGCAGCAAGTTTCTGTTTCCCTGATCCTACAGGGCATCTCCGGGATGAGGTAGTACTGGCTGTTGGATTCTACATCGGGTTTGTGGCAATAGTGAGAATCTCGCCTCTAGGCTTGGCCAGACAATTGTGGAATTGTTGACCAGATGAACTGCTGTCATACAGAAGGTCAAATGAGATCCAGTGTGTTACTAGGAGGGTGTATCTAGATTCCGTCAGTGTGATGGGCCACTATTGCTTAAAGCCATAAATTACCAGGGCAATTCCACTGAGTGCAAAACTTGCAGCAATACCACATTGAAAGAGTAAAAACTATGACAAACAAGAATACGTTAAAAAAACAAGTTTATTTAAAAATAGTTTTCTATAGCCACATACGTCCTCTTATAGTGGTAACGATAACACATGAAAACACAGCGAACCGTGATCTGTAAGCATACAAGATGTGTGACAGAAGGTTGGACAGAGGGGAACGGCTTCAAAAGCACTTTATAGAGATCTTCATATTCACACAACGTATTTACATGATTCCACGTCTAAATTATTTACAGACCCTTCTCTTATCTCGTACTGATTCCTGATAACGTGATTTCTACTCCATTAACAGATCTAAAGCCTAATTACTGTTAGATGTAAGCAGAGTGGTGCATAATTACATGAAGAGCTTCAGACTCTTTACGGAGCAGTATTAGAAGCTGGGTGAGGGGATGAAACTTCGGAAATACAGCATCCGATTGAACAGGACATGTTTTCTGAATTTATACAACACAGTAAGTATTGGGTGGGTTAAACAGAAGTAAAATTCACTAGGCCTCAAACGAGCCGTCACAATGTCTATACACAGCAGATAAATGTACAGGTCCGTACAATGAACTGGCAGATTGATTACTTTCAATATTGGCCTCGGTGGAAAAATATATCATACAGATCGAAAGAAGAACAGTGAAATGCTCAGAAGAAGCGTTTTCCCCAATATCGGCAGCACATGTGCCAATCACAGCACTCGCCAATGGGAAGAGCAAGGGTTAAGTGTTTGCTGCAGACATTTCTCCATCAAAAAGCGAAGTCTTTAACTTTGGCTCTTGGATAAGACTACTCAAACTGGAAACCCCCTTTAAGATGGATATAAGCATTTGTCCATGTGATCTACAGCACAGTGGTCGCCATGCTGTGGCTCCCTAGCTCTTCAATAAATAGAGCAAAGCAAAAAAGTGGCTGATTTTAAGGCGGGAGCAAAAATTTATCTAGATCACATTTAATGCTGTTGATAGTGTAATGTGATAGCAAAGGCTGCTGGAAAGTAAAGCATCAGGTGAGGGAAACCGTCCGTCTGATGGTGGGTGGTAATAACGCCAAATTAGATGCATTAACCATCGCATAAATGCTAGAAAAACCTTTCTCAGTTAAGAAAAATGTACAAGGTGCGAGGAATTGGTTGACCCCTTCCTGCCACAAACAATTTGATTTTCACTTTCATTTTTTCATCCTTTGTTCTAAGAGCCATAATATAATGTTGATTTTTTTTTGTAGATTTTAATGTTTTTTAATTATTTTTTACGATATCATAAAATGATAAGTGAGGTGAAACAAAAAAACTGCAATTTCAAAATATATATCTCATTATGGGGCACATACAATGTATTGATTGCATGTAATTGCATTTCGATTTGTTTCTCTGCATGGAGTTTACTGTATGGGTTAACTTTATAATTTGATAAAGAGGACTTTTGTGGAAGTGGCCAAGCCAAATATATTTTTCTTTTATTTAAAACGTGGAAAATGGGGATAATGCAAATTTTAACTCTTTCTATAATTTAAAAAAAAAAAACATTTTGGACTTTCGTCCCCTGCAATTGTTTGATTGCTTGCTCCAAATACTGCAACCAACAGTATTGTGTATTGTAGTATATAGTCAAACGAACGTTCTGCTATGAAGCCCGGTCTTTATAGGAGGATCTGGATAGCAGTCAGTGCACCAGTAATTGCACCACTTATATGCCGCTATCAGCGATTGACTGCAGCATTTAAACAGCAGCAGTCTGAGTTCGCTCCAGTCACTGCTGTTACAGGCAGAGGTATGTCACATGTTGGGAAGGGTTAAATATCAGAGTAACCTACACTTACCTCTAGCTCAGCTCTGGTGACCCGCACTGCTTACTTCCTTCAGCAATCACGGGCCATACATCGTCCTTCCGCCCTCTACAGGTAGTGACTGGCCACAGCAGTAAAGCTGGAAGCATGGCACATGACTGGTAGAGCAAGTGATTGGCTGCAGCAGTGATAGATATAAGTAACGGAATGTGATCACTGCAGGAATTAAACGCAAACTGTTGATGATCTTCAGAGCATTAAAAAAGAGGACCAAAGATCAGATCTATACATATATATTTAACCCATTTCATGCCCATTATTTCTTGAATCATTTCTACATGAATGGACTAGATTTAAGAAATTTCAAAGTGAAAAAAAGAACAGCATTCCATCCGGGTGATTGTGAAGAATAATCAGGTACTTTATTCTGCCATAATGCAACGTTTCAACCCCAGTGAAACTGTCTAAAATGCAGCCCATGAAAACCAATCACAGCACGGCTTTCATTTTTCAAGAGAAAGATACAAAACAAAAGCTGCACTATGATTGGCTGCTATGGAAAACAACGTTTTTCTTTTAGAGTTTTATAAATCTCCCCCAATACCGAACAACTTCAAAGCGGTGGGCTCAGCTGAGGAATGAATGCAGATTTGATGGGAGTTTGTGGCCGGCCAGTCCTGCACGTTCCTGGCTGGTATGTGAAGATGCAACGTCATCAGCGAAGGACAAGAACTAAGGGACTTTTTGTGAGATTCTCTAGACTACACTATAAAGTGCTCATGATGATGAAGCCCAACTGCAAATTCATTTCACTTGCGTAAAGTACAAAGGCCACAAACCTAATTTTACCCAACATTATTTGTCAACAGTTTCTTAAGGTGTTTTTTTTTTTTTTTTTAAGAAATTGCTGAAATTTGGGAAAAGCAAAAACGAAATATTGACAAAACCAAATAATGTTACTAAACATGTTCCAGTAATACAAACTAAAAAAGAAGAAATGTAAACATATCAAAACATTTACATAGAAAATATTTTAAAATATTCAGTTTCTATGCAAAACACATTTTTGTAAAATACAATCCAGTTGAACATTTTCATATGTTGTATTATTTACAGAAACCACAAGATGGCAGTGGCGTGCTCCAATTGATTACAGCAGAAGCAGTAACAGCAGGGAAGCTGAACAGGAGGGGTGAACCATATGGGTGTACAGGAAGGGGATTTTTTATTTTTTTAATTAAGGACCATTAGCAAAGTATTTTATATTCAGGTTTGATCCATCAGAATAATTGCAAAAAAAAAGAAAAAAGTAGTGACTTTCCTTTCACAGAGGCACTGCACTCACTTAGGAGCTGTGTTTGGTTCTGCAACTTGGCCGCCCTACTAATGTTAAGGTGCGGAGATGCAATACCACACACAACCTGTGGACAGGGGTGGCACTGTATTTTTTCTTCTTTTTTAAAGAAAGCAGTCCTGTTTCTACAACCCTTTTAAACTAGGGTCAGGCCTGGTAACACAGAAAAACTATTCACTTTTTGGAGTGTTTTTTTTAGTGAGTGTAAACAATAATGCACAAAACCTAACAATTCTCTAATCCAAAGCCAATTATCATACACATGTGCCATGTTTTCTCAAAATGCAATGTGGCTTTTTTCACAACGACATACCTAATCTAGAACACAACATTTAGCTTGCATGTTTGCAATGTGTTATTGTTTGAAATATACAGACCACACATTAAAGGGGTTGTCCACTATTTCAACAACCCCTTAAAAAGTTTCATAGAAAAAAAACCCTTATAATTCAGCTCCCACACAGTCACCATTCCAGCCATCGCTCCAGCATCATTGTTAGCTCACGTCAGCGGCCTCTGGTCAGGTGCAGCGCTCATGCGTCAAGTGCCGGCAGGCTTGGCATGTGGGGAGTAGAAGGGAGTTTTATTTTATTATTGGACACTTGCATTTAAGGGGATGACCAAGTAGAGGACAACCTCTTTAAATTATTTACAAGGTTAAAAAAATAAAATAACGTCTTGAAATGGTGTTTTGGTATCTTACAGCAAGGTGCAGCCATTACTAAAGAAAGACATAGCAGAGGAGGAAGGGAAAAGAAATGTACTGAATGGAGCATATGCACACTGGGGACGGGCTTTGCTTTAAGGTTGTAGAGGTCACCCAAATGTGACAGTGGTTATGGTCCAACAACATATCACAGTCAATGTACAAACCAGAGCTAATCCCATGTGTCCTGCAATGTCCTCACATCAAGCTACATTCAGGTGAGGGCCCCCGATGGCAGGAGTGCTTCACGCCGCAGGAAAGAGGGGGAGCTATAGGGAGTGATCAGGGCTAGCACACACCCATCACGCTCCAATGATGTCCATAAAGGGGCTTCTCTCTGGGTTCCCAGCCTTCGTTTCTATAATGCAGGACCACACGGGTGTTGGCTCAGAGTCTCCAGTGGATAATATATGTTTACAGGAGTCGTATAGAGGTACTCTGGAGGCTTCCAGGCTAGCAGGTGGGGCCTTAAAATCGGAATCCGGCCTTTACTGCTTCAATGTCAGACATGAGGGTCCGAGCCAGGTAAATGCCAAAAATCTACGAAGAAAACAACAAGTTATGCAAAGTGATTACTACATTACTAATCAGCCGAATAGGCAGCGGAAAAGTGAAATAAAAATAAAGAATTTACTTTTTATCTGTAGTTTAAGCCTTAAACTATAGATAAAAAATAAACTCTATAATAGATTATACGTAAGGCAACACTTCCACCAGCTGACACGTGGACATCAACAAGACACTGAACTGTGCCATATAAGTAACTTCATGGCAGAGGCAGCAACTTGTGGAAAGGTTTTACATTTACTAGCTTGGTAAGAAAACAAGGCTGTCTGGTGACAACACTAGATCTCCTGATCCGGAGACATCATTGAAGTTCAAGAAAACAGCTAGACATGTACTCATTCATGTCCTAGCCAACAGGTACTGAGCTGGGAGGGAATCAAAATGAAAATCGTACTTTTTATCGCCTCTCATACCCTGTCAGTAACCCCATAGAATGCATTCTGTAAGATCCCTTTAAAAACACAATACAGATGTACTCGCCCACACACGTACCTGTAAAATGGAAATTACCAGAAAAGCTCCAGCCACGATGTATATATTTCTAGGCAGCCATGCTTCCAAAGCCGATATACAACCCTTTACGTAGGTTACTGTAGCTCTTTCAGCGGGCGTCTGTAACAAAAACATGCGTAACAAACACATCTATATCAGAACATGCCAATTGTGACAACTATACAAGCAAGAACAAAAGTCTGAAAAGTGAAAAACATTTACAATGATGGTGGCCCAAATAGCCAAGTACTCATAGATCTGAGATAACAGGAAATGTATTCAATACAAAAGTGAGTTGACGTATACACACGTGGTCAAAATTGTTGGTACCCCTCGTTTAATGAAGACAACCAAGGAGGACACCATTGTTGAAAGAAAAATCATAAAAAAGCCAGACTAGAATTTGCCAAACTACATGTTGACAAGCCACAAAGCTTCTGGGAGAATGTCCTATGGGTAGATGAGACAAAAATGCAACTTTTTGGCAAGTCACATCAGCTCTATGTTCACAGATGGAAAAATGAAGCATATCAAGAAAAGAACACTGTCCCTACTGTGAAACATGGAGGAGGCTCTTATGTTCTGGCTGTTATGTTCTGGGGCTGCTTTGCTGCATATCACACAGGGTGTCTAGAATCTGTGCAGGGTAAAATGAAATCTCAAGACTATCAAGGGATTTTACAAAGAAATGTGCTGCTCAGTGTCAGAAAGCTTGGTCTCAGTCGCAGGTCACTGGTCTTGCAACAGGATAATGACCCAAAACACACAGCTAAAAACATCCAAGAATGGCTAAGAGGAAAACATTGGACTATTCTGAAGTGGCCTTCTATGAGCCCTGACCTAAATCCTATGGAGCATCTTTGGAAAAAGCTGACACATGCCGTCTGGAAAAGGCAACCTTCAAACACCAGACAACTGGAGCAGTTTGCTCTTGAGGAGTGGGCCAAAATACCTGTCAAGAGGTGCAGAAGTCTCATTGACAGTTACAGGAATTGTTTGATTACAGTGATTGTCTCAAAAGGTTGTGCAACAAAATATTACGTTAAGGGTACCATCATTTTTTGTTCAGGCCTATTTCATGAGGTTTTTTTTATTATTATTCTGTGGAAACATGGTTGAAAAGCAATGTCTGACTTTCATTTGTTCATTTTCATAGATTTTTGATTTATTAATACTTTTGTCAGATTCAAGTTATTTCTGTGATAATTGTGGGTTTTTCGGTCATTAAAAGAGGGGTACCAACAATTTTGACCACGTGTGTAGGTCCTAAGCTCGGACCTTCATCGGGTGCACAGATGACTCCTGCAGTTATTAGCGCTACTCACCACTGTGGGCAGCCCACGTTTTTCCCACCTTCCCCTCAGATTAGCTATCTGTGCACCTGATGAAGACCAGAGTCCATGACCAAAAATCGAAAACTCCTATTACTCTATGTGAGTGCCTAGTACTCCTGACTTACAGTACACAAGGGCGGGGTACCATACCGTCTGGAGAGCTGTGGTTTATACAGACATGCTAGTGGTCCAGACACTCCTAGAAGAAATACTGCTGCAACTAGTCTATGGCCTCACTGAGCGACTTCCTTTAGTAAACAAACCTCAGTATCTCTAGAATTACATTCTCAAGAGACATAGAGCATATTTGTTTCCTTGAAAAACACCAACAATATCATTTTGACTTAAGTCTCTTAACAGAATTTCTAATGAGTCCATATTTTCTTAAATAAAAAAAAAGAGAAAAAAATACTAATAATCATGGCTTCACTCAGTCACTCTTGGCATGAGCACTCCAACCGTGTCTCCTATAGTAAACCATTGACTAGGGATGATGTGGATTTTTTTGCATGTCTCCATTCCATTGGTCACGATAGTGGTCTGTGGCTGCAGCACAGGAGCAGAAGCCTCTTACCTGTCGGCATTAGTAGATCTACTTTTGATTAGAAGCCAAGACGCAAAGCTATTATTGCAACGTGACGCTCAACTGATGTTGTGCCAGGCCGGCTAACTAACAGAAGAGCTGAGAATGTCGGTAGGTAAGAGGTGGTCCTCAGGGCACCCGCATGGAGGCCACAAACCTCCATAGTGACTGATGGAATAGGACGTGAATAGAGTCGCACTAACTCTACAATTAAAAGGAGCATAATAATTTTGGAGTGCGGTTATGCTCCTATCACTTCATGGTTTGGCAATCGCAGGAAAATTAGTACAACCTATTCTGCAAAATAACTGACTAGTAGAAGACACCAGCCCCGGACAGACAGGGCTACCCTGAAGAGGAGGAGTTTCTAATAGCCAGTATTGAAAGGCAATTTGCCTGTTTACAGAGGACCGAAAAGGCAAAAGAGTCAATTATCTAATTGTGACTATAGAAGAAAAAGAAACAATAAGGAAATGCGCCACATGCTTACAAGGAGCTGCGGGCGATGCAGGAAATGACTCACACGCTTGTTACCGAGTATCAAGCATCACATTAAACTAGGTATGAGTCATCACTATTACAATCTAATGTTATATTTTATGTAAAAATTAAATATCACAGCTTATCTTTCCTAAGAATGATGCATTTTACTGATCCTCTGCTTCTCCTCCTGGAAGTGATTGAATACACTGACAACTAAAGGTTACAATTCTCTTTAAAGGGGTCGTCCACAACTAGGACAACCCCTTCTTGATCAAAACGTTTGGCCCCCATAAAACAATAAAGCCTATGCTCTCCTCCAGTGTCGGCGCCATTCCGGCAGTGTTGGCACTTGCTCTACCCGGGTTTCTCATATGGTGATGTGACATATAACGCCGCCACCGAATCAGCACTGACATCACTGTCGATGCCTTTGGACAAATCGAATATATGCTAAATAACTATGGTTGCAGTACATAGTTGCACTTATAAGTAGAGAAAGGCGAACCCGAACAGTAAAGTTCAGCGTCCGTACCGAACACCTACGGTTCAGGCACGGACACCAAACAAGGACTTCACCAGGAAGTCCGTGTTATTGTTCGGGTTAAGCTGCCCGAACACCGTGTGTTTGTCACGCTGTCATGTGCATAACAGCGCAGCAAACACAGCTTCTGATCGGTGGTGAAATCATCCCCACCGGTCAGAGAGCAGCGGTTTCCACGCTGTCAAAAGACAGCGTGAGCGCTCAGCTGTGATCAGAGGTATAAAGTTCACTTCCGGTCACCGGTGTCAGCTGATGGGACAACCACTCCCATCATCCGACACCTGCTGCCGCTGATAACAGTGAGAGTAGGGCCTGGGTCTCACATAGCG
>VIAB01002161.1:0-17198 GCA_009801035.1 Oophaga pumilio | reverse complement strand
CCTAAATTTACCACTAACATGAAGCCCAATATGTCACGAAATAAACTCAGAATCGCTAGGATCCGTTGAAGCGTTCCTGAATTACCCCCCCATAAACGGACACTGGTCAGAATTTAAAAAAATGGCAAGGTCATGAAGGGGTTAAGTGATTAACAGCAGCGAGTGGAGCTCTGCTCCACCTACTGCTGTTAGAGGCCGATCATGTCTATGTACCATAGCCATTATCGGCCATGAATGTGGTAGACTGAGCCTCTGAGCCAGCTCCATACATCTGCTCCCCAACTTGTGACATAGATGTACCGCAGATGTTGGAAAGAGATTAAAGCAGTTGTCCATTGATGGAGATTTTTTTTTTGGCTAAATTAACTGCATTTGCCTAAAAAAAAAAATATATATATTTTTGCACTGTCTGACTGCATAAGACTCTTTGTTTTTCTGAAGGTTCAACTTAGATATGGTCCGTTTTCATAAATCAGCTGGGATAAGCTCAGAAAAAGATAAAGATAAGCAAGTTACATTCTCTTCGTCTCACTGTCATAGCGGGCAGATTATCAGTTCGCTTATTCTGCAGCCAACAACAGAACGTGCAACAGAAGAGGGGCTATAAAAGACAAACTGCAAAATAATTTTTTAACACTCAATTGCAGAAATTTTTAGCCTTAATACATTCATTACCGTGAAAAAAAAACCCTAATTCATACAATTCTTTAGTCCTGTTTAATTACTTACAAATTTCAAAAGGCAAATGTTTTCTCTCAAGGCACCAACACATCCAGCGAAGCCGAGTGTGAACATAATAACCCCAACTACAAGGACCAACCATACGGGGTCAAAACCATGAAGCCGAGTCACTTTTGTTATATCAGACAAAATCCCCTGAAACAAAAATGAAAAAGATTAGCACGTTATGCGAAGTTTTAGACTCATTCATCAAAAAGAAAAGATTAAAAGGCGTAAATTAGTTGCACAAATGTATGGCTGCTCATAGCGGGGGTAGAACAAGACCATTTCTACACACCACATTTATTAGGAACCATGGACCTTAAAGGGAACCGGTCACCACTTTTCTGTCCTACCAGCTAAAAGTATCATTTTATTCAGTGTCAGCTATGCATCCCCTAAACACTGATGTGACCCCCTGACTCCCCATGTATCACCCATAAAAACCTTTTATATTTCTCCTGCGATGTATGCTAATAGGGTCCGTCCGGTCTGATGGGCGTGGCATCAGTCGACTACGAAGGCGAGAGATCTTACAGCGATTTACGTCATCCACGTCAAGGACTGCGTGCAGCAGCCGAGGACAGGGGTGGAGCGAGTGTGCAGATTTCTCGTGGAAGAAATGTAAAAGGCTTTTATGGGTGATACATGGAGAGTCAAGGGTTTACATAAGTATTTAGGGAACGCATAGTGGACACCGAATAAAATATTTTTTGCTGGTAGGACAGAAAAGCGGAGACAGGTTCCCTTTTTTAAAATAAATTGGCCACAGATCTGGCCAACTACTCTCTCCACCTACACTGGTGCAAAAGGCACTATTTTTAATAAATGTGGGCCTATGTGCGACTTACATCTGATGTGTACGGCCCATTTCACACTTCCAAGTTCTGACGCAGGACAATTGGAATCAAAATGTTGAAAGTGTTTTTCTCATTTTTTTTATTTTTAAATTTGGCTGTAAAACATTGCACTCAAAAAATAGAAATTGGGCTCAAGGCCAGCTCTTGGCACCAAGTGCAAACACACTATTTCTATACATCTCAGAGAAACCGTTTCTACAAACCCTTTATATGAATATTTAAAAAAAAACAGTACCATAAATGGAAGAATAGTTAGTGTTAAATAATATTTGGCTTGAAAACTGGAAGAATTGTGACAGTGTTTTAGCACAAAGTATCCTTTTTAAAGGTATGAAACAGAAAAATGTAAATTACGTGAAAAACAGCTTTATGCAAATACTTTTAAACCTCAAAAAGACAAAAGTATTCTAAAAGTGATACCTTTATTGGCTAACCAGAAAAATAAAGATTTTTGGCAATCACTGTAAAAGCGCTTTCTCATAGTCTTCATTGGGGGGTGACCCATGTGTTAGTATGCTGCCACTATTATTACATCCCAAATTAAAAATTGTCTCTACCCCAACACACCATACTTCGCCTGCTAGCATATTGTGCAACGTAATCCTGAAAGGCGGAGGAACGCAGGCCCTTGCTTTATAAGTGCTTATAATGGCCATTCTAATCCATACTATGAGGGCACTCCGGTATCACATGTAAGGAGTCCGACCATCTGAATGGAGTGGTGACTGACAAATCAATACTTCGACCGCCTGAGAATATCAAGTCCTGGTGACAAATCTTAACACCAACAGTTTAGCCTGGATGCAATTAAATCGACATCTGAAGTACCCGACCGATGACAGATCTGCTTGAGTACCTCCAGGTGAATTGCCCTTTCTATTGCTGGTGGCTTAAGAACTCTGTTGCCCAGTTATCTACCCAGGGTATGTGCACTGCCAAGATCAGTGGTACACTGTCCTCTGCCCAGTTCAAAATTCTTGCAACCTCTGACATAGCAGACCAGCTCCATGTTCCATCCTGACGATTGATATAAGCCACAGCAGTGGCATTATCAGACATAATCTGAACTGGTAATCCTGAGAGTAGATGCTGCTAATACCGAAGCACCAATCAAAGAAATTGGCATCCTTCATCAGGGTCTGCCACTGAATGAAGTGAAAAGAGTGACCCGGGGCTAACAGAGGTGATGTTAACCATCATCTGAGACTGGTAGCTGTGACGAGAAAGGCGAATGGGGCGATTCAGAGATTGCACCGACCTGTTCCAATAAGACAGACTGGCATTCTCAAGGTGTCTTCAAATAAACTGTGCAAACAGACTACCTCAAAAACCACCACCATCTTGCCCAAAACGCTCATGCAGAAACAGAGGGGATGATTCCCAGGTCGTCTCAAGGTCCGAATGATGGACTTAAGAGCTGATCTCTTCTCCGGGAGCAAGACTGACTCTTCAGTCGTGTCAAATATCATCCCCAAAAACCGCAGTTGCTGCATTGGGACCAGAGAGGATTTCGCCCTGTTGACAATCCACCAGAAGTGAGCTCAGGAGTCAAGGATGATCTGAAGGCTCTCCAAATAGGAAAGCGCCTTAAGGATAATATCGTCTAAGTAACGGATCACTGCCACCCCCTGGTCTAAAGCAGTGGCATAACTAAGGCAAAGACCTTTGTGAACATGCTGGGTACTGCGGCCAAACCAAAGAGGAGGGCCACAAGCTGAAAGTGATCCTAGTTGACAGCAAAGTAAAAAAAAACGTTGAGCTGAAAGGATATATGCAAGTAAGCATTCTGAATATCTATTGACAACAGAAATTCAGCTGGCTCTATAGATGCAATGACAGGGCAGAGGGACTTCATCATGAAATTGCATAGCTGAATATACTTATTCAGTCATCTTAGATCTAGAATGTGTAGCACTGAGGATTCTTCCTTGGGTATGACAAAAAGGTTTAAAGGGAATCTGTCACCCCATTTTTGGAGCATCAGGAGCTTATCTACAGCATTCTGGAATGCTTATAGATAAGCCTCCGATGTTACCTGAAAGATAAGAAAAACGAGTTATATTATACTCACCCAGGGGAGGTCCACCGTCCGGTCCGATCGGCGTCGCTGTCTGGTTCGGCGCCTCCCATCTTCTAGCGAAGACGTCCTCTTCTTTACGTCCCGTCGCGGCTCCAGCGCAGGGGCACTGCTCTGCCCTGGTGAGGGCAGAGCAGAGTACTGCAGTGCGCAGGCGCCGGACCTCTCTGACCTTTCCCGGCGCCTGCGCACTGCAGTACTCTGCTATGCCCTCACCAGGGCAGATCAGTGCGCCTGCACAGGAGTGGCGATGGGATGCAGAAAAAAGGATGGCTTCGCTAGAAGATGGGAGGCGCCGAGATGGATCGGACCGGACGGCGGACCGCCCCTGGGCGAGTATAATATAACTCGTTTTTCTTATCTTTCAGGTTAGGTAACATCGGGGGCTTATCTACAGCATTACAGAATGCTGTAGATAAGCCCCTGATGGCGGTGGCCACATCTCATACTCCAAAAATGGGGTGAAAGATTCCCTTTAAGCAGAACCCACTAATCCATTCTGTAGGAGTAACCCCTGTAGTTACTCTTGCTGGAAACAGCAAATATATAGCCTGATCGAAACTGGCTCTTTTGATGGGGAATCTTGGGGTACGAGATATGAAAAACAGATCCCACGGAAGGGCAATAATTTCTATTCTGCAATGACCCAGACATCGCTGATCTACATCAGCCATGCCTCCTGGAAGAGGAAGACACGGCAGAAAAATTCCAAAGTGTGGGCAGCTCGTCATGCATTGACTCCTTTTATTTCTAGAATCAATGGGCTAGCCCCCTAGTCCCTGCAGATGCCCTGAGGGTGTAGGCCTAAAAGATGATCTCCTTCTTCCCTGGGAGACATTAAACTTAATCTGATGACTGGAAACCTCTGGTGCTGGAAACTGACTACATAGGTGAAAGTGTCAAGCCCCTAGTCTTTGAATTGTACGGTGAGCCCAGGCCTGAGGAAGAAGGGTGCTCCTGCCACCACTGGGGTCATCAATAATCTTGTCAAATGTGGTCCTAAACAGACAAGAGCGCAGAGTTGGCAGACCTGTAATAGACTTCTTTGAAGCAAGAGCTGCCATCCATGCCTTGAGCCATAGAATGAGACGAACAGACACTCGGCAGCATCCGAGGATGCGGAACACAAATATCTGCTTGCCTGAGCAATCTGACAACTCAGCTAATTCTGCCCCCGGGGATGCTGCAAGAATGCCCCGCCTTAAGTATTTTGCCCAAGTGGTAACTGATTTACACACCCAAGTGGTGGCAAAAGCTGGGCTCAGGGCAAAGGTCGCCACTTCAAAAACAGATTTGACTACAGACTCTATACTTTTGTCTGTATGATCTCTTAGTGCTGCTACCTCCAAAAGAGGGAGGGTAGTGGTTCTAGACACATGCGTATCCACCACAGGCAGGGAGGACCAGGATGCCACCAACTCTGCAGGAAAGGAGTACAACAACTCCATGTGACTATGCTTATGAAAATGCGTATTTGGGCGTTACCATACCTTCTGTAGTACCTCAACAAACTGCTTGTAATTAGGAAAGGTTCCAGCCACGCATTTACCCCTTCTTAAAAAAAAAAAAAAAGTCTGCTGCTGCCACCCCTAGAGACGAGTCTACAGCTGACACAAGACTCTACCACATCCCTCAACTTGTCCACCTGATAGGGATCCAGAACAGACTGTGAGCCATAGATAGGATTTGACTGTTATAGGGAGTGTACCTCAAAAGATCTGAGGGGAAAAAAAAAGGATCCTGTGCACCCTCTTCAAGAGATAGAAGGCAACCTGGTCGAAGACCTGAACCGAAGCCGCTTTGATTGCAGCCGTGATCGGCCATACAGGCAGTACACGCATGATATGTAACCAGGGCAGGCTGTGCCGACGAGCATACATGGTCCTCTCTAGACTATGACATTATGTGAGACTAAAGAAAGGCGGTAGGGAAAAAGGAAGGTGCTACTGAGAAGTGTGGGAAAGCTGCTAATGCGCCAGACATATTAGCTCCCAATCAGAGCAGCAACAGCCTACTCAGTCCACGATCCAATGAAAGGTGCGCTCAGGTGAAGTCCCAAGAAACCAACACCACAGCTGCTTGGCCCACTTGGCACCGACAAAACTCCATGGGAGAGGTGCAATCTGGGGAGGTAGAGAGGACTGCATGGTGCCTGACCTCCAGTGTAGCACACATTTAAATTATACATCGAAAACGGCGTCACCTCCTCGGAAATGGAAGGGGAGGAGACCACGAGGGTAGATGCCGGGCACTCAGACTGGTAGGAAGAACTACCTGATGGGCGGCAACCCTTCTGAACGAGCTGATGGTCAGTTTTTTCGACCTGCTGGCCACACTGATTAGATGGAGGGCAGAATCTGCCCACCCCGATGAGTGGACGGAAACAACCGCTGGCCTCTCCAATTGGCCAATGAACTCTTCAAAGACAGCCATGGTAAATGGCCACAGATGCGACCACCAGACACCATGACTGGCCTCCAACACTAGTCTCGCAGATTTGTTACCCAATGCATAGACAGTTGCACTGATTGATCCGCGCTGATGGCAGAGTCACACTACAATAGGCAATATGTACAGTACTTAGCAAACACCAGCAGCAGCCCTCAAACGCAGTGCATATAGGACAACTAAACATCCTCCACCCTAAATGCTACCCACCCACAGCAGGAAAACACAAGAAAAATGATAACTATGCTTATACCAGTCAAGACCTTCCAAGGCTACAGAGGAGAAGGGAAGCGAAGTGGGGACAGAGGTGGGGGGGCGATCAAGGGAAGCAAGCACAGCAGGATCACAACAGGGATAGAACCTCTTCACACGCTCAGCTTCATGCGGGAGACAACCAGGCTACAGGACCAGTACATGGTCCTGCCATACAGGTGCGAAAGGATACAGGCTGAACAGTAGAGATTGTACTCTACCTCGCTGTGTGGGTGAAACAAAGTGCAAAATTAAGAGCAAAATGCTCGTTCATAGGGTGAAATTTTTTATGCAGCATAAAAAAAAACATTGTTCTTAGTGATACCCTGTCCTGTGTGCACAGGGTTCCCACTGCCGAGAACTATGGCAGCCTATGTCCACTGAATCAACTAGTATATATCTGGAATTAGTCTGGTGGAAGGGTGAAATTTGTCCATGTAGAATCATCTCTAAAAGCTATATTTTTTCTTGTTAGCCAATACAGGTATCACTCCTGAAATACTTTTTTCTTTTTTGGGCATAAGAGCATTTGCACAAATTTTTTGGCTACACGGTAGCACAATATAATGTTTTATTTTACATCACAATAACAGCTTTACAAATTCAGCGCAACAATGAACCACTTCCTCCAGTGACCTAGAACAAAACAACTTAATTCTATTAGTACAAGCATGTCCTCACCACAGGAAGGACTTTTTTTTTTACCGCTTGTGTGATGATTTGAATCTAAGGTCCCTGCACTTAGTCTCATACTCACCTGCCGTTGTCTTCCATTTCTATCGCCGCAGCTTCCGTCGATCTCTGGCAGTTTGTGACCTGCCAGATTGTTCCAGTGTTTCATGGAACGAGCCGGAGGTCACTCTTCAACGCAAGTCTATGAGTGCCGCCTTCTGGTTCTCATAGACTTGCTTTGCGAGCTTGTGTGACATAACTTTTGACTTCAGGCCAATCTGTCGGAAGTTGCAGTCACTAGATGGCACCATGGGACCGAAGTGGTGCAAAAGAAAGGTGAAGATACCGGAGGGTGAATATAAGACCGAGTGCAGGGACCTTACATTAGAAGCACCACTCAAGCTTTTATAAGTGGTGATCTCAGCATAAAAGGGTTAGTATCACTCACTTGCACATCGGGAGGTGAGCCTATATTTTAATCTGGTATTTGTTAGCCAGTTGCAACACTTGTTAAAGTAGGACAGGAGCTATATATGTGTCAAATGGGTGTACCTACAGAGTGAGTGTCGATTGGACAGTGCAAGAGTGGTGTCTATAGGTAAAATAACAAAGGATCATTTCCATGGATGCAGCAGTCACGTCGCATTTACCCTACGTGCAACCAATAACTGGTGTCAGCGCTTTAGTGATGTTACACTGCTTAGGCCAATGATTGGCAGCAATGGTCACCTGAGATATCAGGGATGCCACCTCTCCAGCCAAGAAAAACGTATGAAAAGGGAGTAGAATCAGTCTCCGTTTACTGGCAGCAGCAATGACAAGACCACAGTGCACATGCCGATGCAACCCATCAATGACCTCCGTAGTAATGTTGATTTAGATGGCACGAGCAACTGAGCTCAGTAACTGGATGCAGCTAACTGGATGCAGCAGACATGTACAAAGCAGTCATCACATCACCGCTGCAGCAAGTAAGCAGTGAGAGGTAGCGCTGGACTCCGGGGAATGGGGCATACACGTTATTTAACCCAGGACAAGAATACCTTACTCGGGAAACAAATTTAATTGGAAATAGCAGACAAGACGATATGCTGCAGTACAGAAGTATTGCAATGTATTGCTGCTGCACCACTGATACAATTGCTGATACAATCCCCTTAAGCCCCTCAAAACATCAATTTGATATTCTCATTTGATATCCTCATATATTGTCATATAGTCAAAAAACTTTACATGTCATTTTTTAAAGGGAACCTGTTAAATCTAGAATTATTTACCTACAGACATGGTGGTGATCTGCAGATAAATAGCATTTAAATCATGTATAGCTGTATAAGTCGAGGAGCAGCTACAGAGAGAAAATGAAGTTTTATTCTCCCTGCAGCTGTTTGTTACAGTGATCGAGACATGCAGGCAGTGATTACAGTAACTGATCACTACACAGTGAGAGCGCTGTAATCACTCCCCAGCACTCCGACAACTTGCTCTGTATGGGGAGTGCTTACAGCTGTATAGTAAGTGGTTACTGGATCCGCTACTTGCACCACCCCGATTGTCTGGAAGTGAACAGCTGAAGGAATAATAAAACTTCATTTTCTCCCTGTTGCTGCTCAACTAATGCAGCCAGACATGATTTATATGATATTTATCTGCAGATTATCAAAATACCTGCAGTTAAGTAACATTTCTAGATGTAACAGATTCCCTGTAAAGAAAAAAAAACAACCAACTATAACAAAAATTAGTAATTTCTACTTTCACACACTGGGGATTTTTTGCTCATACCGTACTTCCTGTCATTTCAGGAAGAGTTTTCAGCAAAGCTTTTTATCATCAGAGGCAGGACTACAATTATAGCCCTACCTCTATACACAGTGGATAAAACAGGGTCCACCAATCACATCAGATGATGTCTCTCCGGCCCTGCCCCCCCCCCTCAGAATGACCTTTGGACATGCTCAGTAGATGCTTCAATACAAAACATAGGGTCTATTGCCATTAATGTGCATAACCTGAAACAGTGAGTCAGTAAGTATGAGTCAAGACCTGCCCTAGTGGGGTCATAGATGGATCAACCAGCTTAGCTTTTGAACAGCTAAATAATCATATAAATATTTTGGGGTGGGAGTTTGACAGGTTCCCTTTAGCACATTTTTTTACCACTTCAACTGAAAAGGAAATCATGATTGATTCTTGTTTAAATGTATTAACTAGTCAGAAAGAAAGTACGCAAATGCTTACTTTTTCACTCCAAGCCCACAGACCAATTCCCAGAAGTACCATTCCAGAAAGCTAAGGAGAGAACATTAGCAGAAGTTAGACACATCTACTACAATACAAATAGTGAGCATTTTCATACACAGACATACATTTCTCCTGGACAACACAATTGTAGCAGATGACAATTATGATGTATCCTTTTAGATATACAGTACCATTTAAAACTCACCCAAAATATGATGTTATAGCTGAAGAGAAGGTACTTGTAACAGCAGCTAACTTCCGCTGTGCTGTATCGATAGTAGTGCATGGTGTCAGAAGGCCTAAAGAAGAAGGATGAGGACACTGTAATGTGCATCAATAAATGAATGCCGATAGAACATGCAATAATCAGGAAAAATCGCATGCCCTCAGTAGGCTCGTCTCATCAAGACCACTCTTGTGCTCATATCCCACTATGAAATTTGGCATAATAGTGCGGAGACCCATTCCTATAAGACAGAATACTGATGTAGCATACTGACCAAATACTGAACGTGTGACCGCAGCCTAAGGAAGGGTCATAGTCACTTTATTACAAGAAGTGATTAACTACTAGAGAAGAAACAAATGTAAAACATGCACATGTTGGCAGCAGCAATATGCGATCCAGGCCCTGAGCGTGAACTTTAGGTCTATGAGAGGATATTGACCTAGCCATGACATGGCACCACCCTACTTTTTGGCACCGTGCCTGACAGCTGTGTAAAAATGAGGAAGCATGTGAGAAGTAGCAGAATATTCTATCTGCAAGATACACATTTTATTTTGTCATCAGCCTTGAGATAAATACACTGTCCAGCAGTTCACGCAGCCCTGCAACAGAACCAGGCGACAGAAGAAATATTCATTTCAAAAGGGTTTTCAAAAGGAAAAGGGGTTATCAGCAATGTGTCTGCTTATAGCACACTTGGACCACAAGTAAAATACATGATACACGTCTAGGATACACAGGCCGCTCACAACTGCACAAGTAAAATGAGGTTTGGAGTTGTCAAGTTGAAAAACATCTCCCAAGACACAATTACTGGTTTCACCATCATCCATTTGTAACTCAAGTAAAATTGGACGACACATACCAAGACTAAGCCATCAAAACAGTGTCTACACAAATAATAAGAAGGTGTCTGAACAACATCGTCCTACGAGCCAGAAATCCACTTACAGGTGCTCCACTGACCTCATGCTACAGCTCTCAAAGACTATTATGGTACTGACCAAAACAAGAATGTAAGCAGGAATCCTCTTCACTGAGTTCCACTTTTGTTTTGGACGCAAAGTTAGGCTGAGAATGGTCAGGAGACCTAGTGGGCAACACCATGAAGAGGCCTTCACAAGGGAACAATACACCAATGGACTATGGCGTAGGATGGCATTAATAATCAAATCCCTTAAGTTTTCATTCCAGGTACAGTAACAGCTTGGTTTTTAGCGGTCAGAACCAGTGATACAGCAAAGGGAGCTACCAGTAGGGATTTTGATGACTTGCGAAAAGCCTTCACTTGTGGCAGAACAGTCCTCAGGCAACCATTAATAACCTCATCCACAGAAGTGAAGGTGTGTAAGTGAGGGGATTTTTTGCCAAGTATGTACTCATATTCAATGAACTGAGATGCTTTGAAAATGTTAACATTTTTTCAAAATTTACATATCATTAAAATGTTCATCCATGGGCAGCTTGGTGGCTTAGTGGTTCGCACAGTAACTTTACAGCGCTTGGGTCCTGGGTTCTAGTCCCAGCAAGGAGTTTGTATGTTCGTCCTGTGTTTGTGTGGGTTTCCTCCACACTCCATACACATACTGATAAAGAACGTGGAGAAATATTCAAATTTGAAGGTAAAATGTGGAGAAAACCCTAGGGAGCTGGAGTGCTATGAACTTGGTATGGGGATCAATGTGCGTAACTTCTGTAAAGAGCTACACAGTATGTTTTAACCACACAATTAACAGCATTATTTTTATTCTGTTTCAGAAAGACAATCGTTAAAGGTGTTGTCCAGTCCAAATCGATAAGTCTGTAGTCACTCTATGTGACTGCAGATTTACGAATCCCCCTCAGTGCAAGCACTGTGTGCTGCGGGAATTTGCCTGTTTCAGACCTGGGAACAGAGGATACAAGTTATAACAATTTCCCAATTTCCAGCCAATGGGTGCAGCCTCGCTTCCATAGAGTTGTATGGAGAGAGGTCGTGCTCTCTAGTCGGCCACGTTCACTGGCAATGTCACTAGACAGGGTATGTCATTGCTCAATACAAGGCTGTGCCCACTGGCAGGGAGTATCTGCAACTCATACATACCATCCCGGGTCTGAAACTGGTGAATCCCTGCTGTATGGGCGCTGGGGGGATTCATAAGGCACACAGACGGACTGCACACTTATCGTTTTGGACTGGACAGTCACTTTAAAGTGTTGTTCTCATGACAGTGTTGCCGGCGCAGTGGGCTCGGGATTGCTGACAGGTGGGACCAGCCTCATGGTCACGCCACTTGTCTGTACTGAGTGCTCTCTATTTCTACCAACAAACTCACATCAACAGAGTAGCTCTTCCTTTTCCAGGCTGTTCTGTTCTGGGGTGTAATTGCCGATGTCCTGCTGATTGACAGCTGGCTTTCTGCAGTTTGGAAACTGTCTTATCAATGTGACATCTGTGGAAGCAGCAGAATCTTTGACAGGAGCATTGTGTGATCCCTCATAGGCAACAGAGATCAGCAGGGATCACAAAAAGCGGGTAGTTAGCTACTATCTGCCAGGTAGTCCTTGGGGCCCCAAATTCTAATGTTTACTCAACATGTAGGCATAAAGACAACAGCCTAAAACAAGAGTACATTTATGCCCCAAAGTTTTATTAAAAATTACATATAAATAAGCAAATACATAAAAACAGGTGACATCCAAGATGTGAATAGGCTATATGTTCAGCCTAGGTCAGTGGCGGTGAACCTATGGCACGCGTGCCAGAGGGGGAACACAGAGCCCTCCCGGTAAGCACGAGCGCCATCTCCTCAGGACTAGAAGACAGCGGGGGAAGGGGGAGCATCAGAGCAGCAGGTCACAGGAGGCAGGAGCTGGCTGTTGCGGCTAACTCCTGTGCCGGCACTTGCAGTGAATCATTTCTCTTATAGCGTGCGCAGATACAACCGCAGCCTTCGGCTTCCAGCAGCTGCCAGGCCAGCATGGGTGCCCGCACTACTATAGGCATGGAGAGAGGTGAATATTCATTACCTTAATAAACGGGGACACGTGATAGCTCAGCAACAGATGCTGCTGGCATAGGAACAAGATGCTGCGAGGGCACGCAGGGACGTTAAATTAGGATGGGTTTTTTTATAATGCTTTTCTCATGGGGGCCATACATACAAGGATAGGGATGAGAAACCATGCATACCAGGACAGGGATGAGGAGCCATGCAGAGAGGGATGGGGATAAGGAGCCATGCCTGCAAGGATAGGGATAAGGTTGGCCTGCAACTTTCTGCAAGCTTTTAACTTTGGCCCTCTGTGTTTTTGAGTTTGATATCCCTGCTTTAAAGGGTTTGTTCTCATCATGATAAAGGGTTACAATTGCAAAGAGGTTGTAAAAACAAACAACTTTGCAATTTTACTTTTGATTAAACATCCTCTCCATTCTCAAGAACAGACCTTCACTACAATTGGTGGCTAGTATTAGGCTTGGAGTGCAGCACTTACAAGCTCTTTGATGTTGACTCTATAGCGCGCTAATGTACGAGTTGTCTTTCAAATCGGAAACCTCAGTATTCAGGGTACTTTGCGAAAAATAAGTGGGTTTTGGATTGCAGTTTGGGCACTCGGTCTCTAGAAGGTTCGCCATCACTGGCCTAGGACATTAATTACAGCTGAGAAGGAGGCAAGTATATAAGTAGATCATGTGCTGTATTCATAGTGTAAGGTGTGTGGAGTAACAGAACCAGGTCTGTATGGGGAATAAGGACTATAGAAAATACAGTGGGGGAAATAAGTATTTGATCACTTGCTGATTTGTTTTCCCACTGACAAAGACATGAACAGTCTATAATTTTAAGGGTAGGTTAATTTTAACAGTGAGAGATAGAATATCAAAAATAAAATCCAGAAAATCACATTGTATGAATTATATAAATAATTAAATTTATTTGCAGTTTGCTGTGAGAAATAAGTATTTGATCCCTTTGGCAAACAAGACTTAATACTTAGCGGCAAAACCCTTGTTGGCAAGCACAGCAGTAAGACGTTTTTTGTAGTTGATGAGTTTTGCGCACGTCAGGAGGAATTTTCGTCCACTCCTCTTTGCAGATCTTCTCTAAATCATTAAGATTTTGAGGCTATCGCTTGGCAACTTGGAGCTTCAACTCCCTCCATAAGATTTCTATGAGATTAAGGTCTGGAGACTGGCTAGGCCACTCTATGACCTTAATGCGCTTCTTTTTGAGCTACTCCTTTGTTGCCTTGGCTGTATGTTTTGGGTCATTGTCTTGCTGGAAGACCCAGCCACGACCCATTTTTAATGTCCTGGTGGAGTGAAGAAGATTGTCACTCAGGATTTTATGGTATATAACTCCATCCATTCTCCCATTGATGCGGTGAAGTAGTCCTGTGCCCTTAGCAGAAAAATCCCCCAAAACATAATATTTCCACCTCCATGCGCTTGACAGTGGAGACAGTGTTCTTCGGGTCATAGGTAGCATTTCTATTTCTTCATACACGGCGAGTTGAGTTAATGCCAAAGAGCTCAATTTTTGTCTCATCTGACCACAGCACCTTCTCCCAATCACTCACAGAATCATCCAGGTGTTCATTGGCAAACTTCAGACAGCCTGTACATGTGCCTTCTTGAGCAGGGGGACCTTGCGGGCACTGCGGGATTTTAAACCTTAAGGCTAAGTGCACACGTTCAGGAATGTGTGCAGAATTTTCCTGACCAAAAACAGACTTTTTTTGAGGTAAAAACGCACGTTTTTTGCGCGGACTTTGCACGTTTTTACCGCGATTTTTCCCTGAACTTTCTAGGTCAATAATATAACGGGAAAAACGCTAGAATTCCGCGAAATTAATGAACATGTTGCTTCTTTTTCCGCAATGCGTTTTTTTCACGGAAAAAAACGCACCATGTGCACAAAAATTGCAGAATTCATTCTAAATGATAGGATGCTTAATTCATGCGTTTTTTACCGCAAAAAAAAACGTGAATAATCCTGAACGTGGGCACTTAGCCTTACGGTGTAATGTGTTACCAATGGTTTTCTTGGTGACTGTGGTCCCAGCTTCCTTAAGATCATTAACAAGTTCCCCCGTGTAGTTTTAGGGTGATCTATCACCTTCCTCATGATCAAGGATACCCCACGAGGTGAGATTTTACATGGTGCCCCAAATCGATGTCAATTGACAGTCATTTTGTATTTCTTCCATTTTCTTATTATTTCACCAATAGTTGTCTCCTTCTAACCCAGCGCCTTACATATTGTTTTGTAGCCCATTCCAGCTTTGTGTAGGTCCATGATCTTGTCTCGGACATCCTAATAAAGCGCTTTGGTCTTGCCCATGTGGTAGAGGTTAGAGTCTGACTGATTAGTAGAGTCTGACTGATTAATTGAGTCTGTGGACAGGAGTCTTTTATAAAGGTGACTATGTAAGACAGCTGTCTTTAATACAGGTAACGAGTTGATTAGGAGCGTCTATCTGGTCTGTAGGAGACAGAACTCTTCATGGTTGGTAGGGGATCAAATACTTATTTCTCACTGCAAAATCCAAATAAATTTATATAATTTATACATTGTGATTTTCTGGATTTTATTTTTGATATTCTTTCTCTTAATGATAAAATTAACCTACCCTAAAAATTATAGAATTTTCATGTCTGTCAGTGGGCAAACTTACAAAATCAGCCAGGGATCAAATACTAATTCCCCACTGTATAAAATAAAGAATGCCATAAAAAATGGAATACTGAATATGTAGAAACCATGTGAGAACTAAATATTATTTGTAACCAATAATGAAGATGAAAAACAAAAAGTGTTACATAAAGAACGAATAATACAAAAACATTGAATGAGCATGTGTACAAAGTCCAAAAATCAAAATAAACAGAAATAAAAAAAATTGTAAAAAAAAACAAAACACTTGAGCATGTCAAAAGCAGTGAAATAATATGTAACAGAGCAAAGTTGCTTCTTTTTGGAAACTCTTTACAATTCTACTTAGTTATAATAAGAAAGCTCAGATACACAATGAAAGCCGAACAAATGGGCAGGACCTGACGGGCGGCGAGGAGTCAATTCACTAGAAAATTTCAAACAATACCACAACACAAGGATGTGACATCATACCCTGTATGAGGACACTAGGTTATCACAGATACAAGACTTGTCAAACTGATAGATTAAAGTGTCCGTGCTTAACAGGAGAAAAACAATACGTGACAGACACTGCAGCATCTCCAGAGTTACGTTTTTTGGATTCTAATATTAGTATAGGAAACCACTCACACCACCGACTCTGGCGAACAAAAAGATATATTTAGAAAAAGGATGTAAAGGAGTTGCAATGTAGATAACAATAGTTACCAGTCATAGTTTTGTCTTCCAGGGCAGGAAGCTTTTAGTTATATGGGAAACTGTGAGGACTTTGGAAAATAATGTAGAATAGCTACAAAGCAGAATGCGGGTGAGCACCAATACCACGAGCCCTGCTCCCAGAGAGACCTTCTTGGCTACATTTTTTATTAGTGAATTTTTAACCACAAAAATACATATTAGAGATCCTGCTTGTAGAATCCTTCACACCACAGAGTACCTAAGCATAGGTTTATCAACAGTATTTGATTAGCATTTTTAAGCGGATTCTGCACATCAAAAACATTTCTGAAAAAAGCATCTTATCGATTTCAATGGGAAAAACCTGTGCTACTTCCCCCCCTGATCCATTCCTTATTGTGGGGAGAGGGGAGGGTGGGAGTACATAGGAGTTTGAGACATTTCTTTGTGACAATGCCTTAACCCGATCACTTCACCACCTGGCTGCTTCAATTCCTTTCTGCTGACATCCCCTCTATCATCATGGGTGACTTCAATACCCCCATTGATGCTTCCACCCCAGCTGCCTCCAAACTTTTATCGCTCACTGCCTTGCCTCCTTTGGCCTCACTCAATGGTCCTCCGCGGCCACTCACAAAGATGGTCACACACTGGACCTTATCTTCACCCAACTCTGCTCCCTTTACTAATCTCACAAACTCACCCCTCCCCCTGTCTGACCACAACCTACTGACATGCTCTTCCCTCTCCTCTGCTAGTGCGCAACAACCCCCCACTCCACAAACTCACTCACCCTGGCAGAAATCTCAAACACCTCAATTTACAATCGCTCTCTGAGTCCCTCCTCCATTTTACAGCAGCCTCACTTCATGACACAGATGCTGCTGCCACCTTTTATAACACCACAATAACAGCAGCACTTGATTCGGCCGCCCCCCTCACAAATAGCAAAACTCGCACAATCAACAGGCAGCCCTGGATGACCAGCCTGACCAAAGAACTGAGACGGGCTTTCAGGGCTGCTGAGCGGAGATAGAAGAAATCCCGCTCTGCCGAGCACTTAACCGCATACAAGCAGTCCCTCACCAGCTTCAAGTCCACACTCACTGCCGCAAAGCAAACTTACTTCTCATCTCTCATATCCTCCCTGTCTCACAACCCTAAACAGCTCTTCAACACTTTCAATTATCTACTCCGTCCCCCAGCACCTCCTCCCTCTTATCTAATTACTGCTGAAGACTTTGCCTCCTTCTTTAAGCAGAAGATTGATACGATTAGAGAAAGCTTTGGCCTACAGTCCTCAATGCCCCTCTTAGCTACTCAACCCTGTTCCTCAAAAACCAACTTCTCCACCATGACAGAAGATTAGCTCTCCACCC